>PVJA010021425.1:0-35591 GCA_004027025.1 Myocastor coypus | reverse complement strand
CTCCCTCTCCCTCTCCCTCTCCTGGAAATTGAGTTCAAGAGCTTCACACACAACTATGTCCCCTATTTTTACTGTGAGACAGGGCCTTGCTGGGTTTGAATTTTGTATCTTGCTTCAGTCTCCCAAGTAGCTGCAACTGTAAATGCTGTGTCTGGCGATACTTTGGGGGGTTGGGATGGACTTGCTTTGCATTCAGTCTAAAATAATCCAATCAAATGTTAATCTTCAAGTAGAGAATATGTATATAAGGTGTGACAAAATATATAGTTAATGTTTAAATTTTTAAACATTGTTAGTAAAAGACTCACTGACATTAATCCTCTTCAAAATACTTCCTAACTTGAGCACATTGATCCCACTGCTTTCTCTTGTCACCTTCTGAAGCAGCTCTGGAAGTCCTCCTTCGAATGTATTTTTAGTTGTACTGTCCTGATTGCTCTGATAGCCTGAATTGTTTAAAAGCATTTATGACAATTCCTGTTAGAAACATTACAGTATGTTGTAATCCACCGTATTTACCATATCTAGAGCCATAAGACTTCTGGCTCTTCCCTAATATCAAAGACTTCCATAACCAAGAAAAGTAAACATTTTGAATAGATTCAGGACATCAAATCCTTTAGACACAACAGTGCAACTAGAGATATCCCAGAAAGAGGACTTCTGCAATTGCTGCAGAGAGTAGCACGAAGGATGGGGATCAGTGTGCTCAAAGTGAGGGAGCAAAGCTTTGGAGGAGTTAGGAGCAATGTTTCTTTTTCATTGATTAAAAAATCTTTTATTTATTTATTTGGTACAGAGTCTCACTAGGCAGTGAGACTCATCGTGGTAATCCTCCTGTGTTAGCCTCACCTGTACCAGGATTGCATGCCCAGTTTCAGTGGCTGGCACGGTGTGCCCAGGGTACCAGAGCTGGCACAGCATAAAAGTACCAGGTATCAAAGCCAGGTCTTTGCATTTGTCAGGCAGGTGCTTAGACTGTGGAGCTATCTCCCCAGCCCAACCATGTTTCTTTCAGTGTAATAAGCTTTAAAAATCTAAATAATTGCCATATATTTTGATCATACTTGTAGGTTATTAAGCAGTTTTGTTCTGCACTTGATCTTAGCCAAAAGGCTGAGAAGTGATTGCAATTTGGTTGTGGATGCAGCTACACAGAACCTCCTCCCTTCAGTGTGGCTGGGCCGCTGAGGGACTACCCTGGCGAGAAGACACAGTCGCTGTGCCCCAGATGGGGCCTCAATGCCTTGCAAAGCCACCAGCTACTTGGACTTCTCCTGGCATGGAGGGCAAAGGGGTCTCTCTTCTTTGGAGTAGACACGTATTCTCAATATCCGCCTTTGTGCCATAACACTGTTGCCTCATTCATCACCATGGGGAGCTCACACTCCACATCACATTGCTTCTGATCGTGGAATTTACTTGAGAGTAAAAGAAATACAGCAGTGTGCTTCTGCTCCTGAACTTCAGAATGAGGCAGCTGGTCCACAAGGACAGTGGCAAGGACCCCTGAAGACTGGTAGGCTGCCAGTGGACGCAGCCTGAAAGTTCTGTCCTACAGGAAATAGCGAATGCTGTAAAGTAGAAACCAGCATCTGTGCGCCTCTCCTGCAGCCAGTGGACCCAGGAAGAAGGCTGGCGGTAGAAGCAGACTCTCTGTCACACTAATTACCAGCCTGCATAATTTTGCTTTTTATCCTGCACTCTTGAGCTCTGCTTTGTTTGGAGGTTTTGAGCCCTAAGGAACGAATGTTCCCACTGAATTGGACTCTAAGACTGCTGAATAGCTGTTCTGGTGTATTAATGCCAGTGAAACCAGAGGCAACCAAAAACAGCAAACAAGAACAGAGGAATAAGGGAGGAGGGAGAGGGGGGAACGGAAGGAAAAAAGAAAGGGAAGAAGGAGGGAAAAGAATAAGGGGCAAGAACAAGACACTGAAGGTTTAGGCTCTTTAGGAAAAAAAAAAAAAAAAAAAGATTTGGGCGACAACCAGCAAGCATGGCATTGTGATCAGCTGAGGTCCATCTGAGGGCAATGAAAAGATAAAACGAGTGATGGAGGAATGAAGACAGATGAAGGAACTTAAAACTTCAGGACTCTGCATGAATGAAGAGCAAAGCACTATGCAAGCTTTTCCCCTTTATGTGGCTGCTCACGTGTACAAGTGGGTGGATGCATAGCGTATATCATAAATACGTTTTTTCTCTTTTCCTTCTCTTTAATATTTTATGCAACTTTTCTTGGAGACTAACTTTATAATCTCATCATGAGGGAACAGAATATTCCATGCTACAGTACCGTTTATTTCAGGAAGAATAAATACAGCTGAGTGGTGAATAGTGTTATTGCCTACCAGTGATAAAATGAATGTTGAGTCTTGACATGTCATCATTTGAGAAAATAGAAAATCTTCTTTGTAGGAAGGATAGCTGCATCCTCTTAAACTGAAACGGAACTGTTTCTTACTGTGAGTTCAAGTACGTGTCAAATGATGAAAGGGAGGGAGAGAGATCTTTCCATGAGGAAAAGATCTTTGTCCAGTGTTGGTGAAGCTGTAGCATGCATGCCCCATTTGATCATATGTGGGCATTTCAGAGTTGGTTGATCCTCGGGTGTATGGGGATCAAAGATGTGATGTAGAATTGATTCATAGTACCATATGAGGATTAAGATCACCTCACCCTGGGTATGAGTGCTTTCCACCATTAGGGTGGATAGCCTGGATAAGATGTAAGGAGCAGAAAGAGGGTTGCTTGTTGTAGCTTGCTGTCTACCAGGACCTGTTTCTCCCCTACAACACCCCTCTGCCATGCAACGATACCTTGGAGTCAGTCAACAATGGACTGAAACTGCTATAATTTGTGCGACAAGCTGTGGGCCCCACTATTTACACCTACCCACCCACATTAGATTTTGATGTGGCAGCTACAAGCAGTATCATTCTCAGTGCAAAAAGAGTAACTAGCCTAAGATTTTCTACTTGGGACAAGACCATTGCAATGTTTTTGTTTCTGTTTTTGAGACAGGGTCTTCCTAAGCAGTTCAGGCTGGCCTTGAGCTCACTTTTGTAGCCCAGGTTGGTCTTGGACTCTCACCAATCCTCCTGCTTCAGCCTCCCAAGTGCTGAGATTTACAGGCATGTGCTATCAAACCCGGCTGCAATGGGTTTCAGCAGTGAAGTTGTAGGTGAAAAATTCTCAGCTGCGATACTGTGGTGGCAGTTGTGAGATCTGGTTCTGTTATGGCTTGGGTTTACATGTCTTCCCAAAGATTCATGTGGTCACAGGACTTTTCTGGAGGTGGCTGAACCTAGAGTGTGTGATTGATTGGTGGTGTAATGCTAGGACTTAGAGTGGGTCCTTGATGATACAATCCACTAATTGCAATGGCACCATCCTAATCCCAGTGGACTGGAAACAATATAGGAAATGAAAAGGGGCTTGTCTCCCTCTTTCCTTCTTTGCTTTTGCTGTCTTTACCTGCCGTGAACTCTTGTCTTCTGCCATGTGCCACTCTGCCCTGGAGCCAGCTGACTATGGACTGAAACCTGTACAGACTGTGAGCTAAATATAACTTTTTCCTTTTGAGTGTTGGGTATTTTGTTTGAGCAATGAGAAAAGCAACTAAGACAGAATTTGGTACCAAACAAGAGGGGTTGTTGATATGAGCATACCTGACTACATTGTTCAGGAGCATTTGGGAATGGCTTGTGGAAAGAGTTTGGAATGGTTCAAAGATGCTGGTTGAAAAAGTAGAGCAAGGCTACCTTGGGTGTATGGGAGATTCTTGTCAGAGTTTAGAAGACCAGGTTCATAGACATTCTACTGGGAAGGATTGCATTGGTTGTTGGACTCTAGATTATGTACATTATAGTTTAGAAGAAAGTTTGTCTGCATTTTGCTTATGTCCAGAGAGTGCCTGAGACTGAGATTAAGGGTGGCACACCAATCTGGCAGAAGAAATTTCAAGGTAGTCAAATGTTAAAGCAGTAGCATGGCTAATGTTGGGGACTTTAGCTAGATTTATGTTGAGAATCAAGAGCAAAGAGGCTAGTAGGATGATTTAAAATGTGAGTTTGGAGCTGGGTGTGGTGGCGCATGCCTGTAATCCCAGCACTTGGGAGGCTGAGGCGGGAGGATCGGTGAGAGTTCGAGACCAGCCTGGGCTACAAAACTGAGCTCAAGGCCAGCCTGAACTGCATAGCGAGACCCTGTCTCAAAAAGACAAAAGAAAAAAAATGTGAGTTAAGCTTCAGTAAAACTGTAGACTCACAAACGTAACAGAGAAGATCCTGATTGCTGAGAAGGAACAGAACAGAAAAGATGATTTGCATGCATCAGAAGAATCAGCAGAACCCCATCCTTTGCATCCTCAAAATTGAAAAAAAAATGACTTTGCTTGAAGAAGATAGGCCAGCAATCCCTACAGCCAAGAGAGAGGGAAGCCTAGCTATTGCTCCAGTGGGCAGCAGACGACATCATTACATGCTGCTAGTTTTAGCTGTGTGCAGAATGGAAGAGTTGTAGGATTAGAAAGGCTTCCACTCAGAGTTCAGAAGAAGGACTGTAGGCCAGGCTGTGTGCCCTTGAGAGGGCAGTGTAGGAAGCTGTTATGGTTTATGTCTAGTTGTCCCCCCAAAGCCTCATGCAGTCATTGGGCGGGGACTTCTACAGCTTGAGACTAGACTCATGAGTCACTGGGATTATGTATTTTAGTGCTGATCTAGAGTTTAAGACTTGATCCATGATCCCTGGGATTATGTGTTTTAAGTACTTCTGGGATTATGGGTGTAGCCTAAGGCGGATAGGCTGAGGTGGAGAGCCTGAATGTAATATAAAGAGAGACAGAGAGACAGACTCTGGCTGTTGTTCTCTGCTCCCCTGGTTGTTCCATTGCCTCTGTTGCCATTGTTGCTCTTCTGCTGCCATGAGCTGCTGCTCTCTGCCATGTGCCCCTCAGCCTTGGAACCGGCCAAGTATGGACTGAAACCTCCAGTAACTGTGAGCTAATAAACCTTTCCTTCCTTCATTTTGGGTGCTGGGTATTTGTCCCAGCAACGAGTAAAAAGTAACTAAGACAGAAGCTCTGAGTATGAAGCCAAAGGGCCTGTGGAGACTCCAGAAGCTTGGAGAAACTGGAACGTGGATCATCTAAGGAAAATTACAGAGAGAAAGCAGAGCCAGCCGAGAGAGAAGCCATGGGAGCCACAACCACTGAAGTGCTATAACGATAAAGCCACTCAGTACTTTTGGAGTTCCAAATTCCTAGCTGACAGACCATCAACTGTGAGATTTAAACTTTTTAAGGCTTCTCACACCATTACTAAGTTACTTTGCATAGGCAGCTGACCCACTCTGACTTTTCTGAACTTAATGCACTCAAGTATTTTTAAAAATACTGACTATGGTACCTGTAATGCCTAGAAAACTATGTGCTTTAATTATATTGTTGTATTTAATCCTCACAGTGATGTTTTCTGTTGATACTTTCTGCACTGGCTTCATCAATAGGATGGGAAGTCACTGGACTCCAAGCACTTGCCTGGGGTCTCACAACTAATTAAATGTGGAGTTGAACTGAGATATCAATCAGCCTTTTTTAATTGCAAGCTGATCTTTTTCTCTGATGCCAATGTAACCCAAGAACTCAAATAATTTTTGAGTTCTGAAATAAATATTTGGGAGGAAAGAAATATGAAGTTGGAAGTAGTGGGCGTGGGGGAAGGCATTAAACAGTACAATAAGTCTTACAAGCTTTATAATCTGACAAAACAGTGTTAGCAGGGTGCTTTAACCATTGAATATTTATTAAAAGCTGGTGGTGCACTAGACACAGCTGTTGTCCAGTAGGCTAACAAGTACAAATGATATAACCAGTTCATTTATTAGCTTATCTGATTAAACAAAACACATTTCATAGAAATGATTATAAAATACATGACAAATACAAATAGAATATTCTTTATACTTACAGATGTTATGGTACCCTAAATATTATTAATAAAACCCACCCAAACCACATAGTAAATAGAGTTAGCAAACTACCAGTTATTTTAGTTAGCAAAAGAGAAAGACGTACACCTGTAACACTGAAATACCTTTCAGTATCCAATACAGATATCTTGTTTCAAAATTGCTAACATAGTCTACCTACAATCTTAACAATTCAGTGTTCTTCATCCTGTATACATTTACTACTACAACTTTTGGTTTAAAGATTAGTTTTGGTTTTAAAGTAAGTTTAATTTAGTATTTCAGTCTTCTGCCTCACAGATTCTTGACCTGAGGTGGGCGAGAATCACTCCAATTACATATTAGTTACAAGATCAAAACAAAACAAAAACAGAATAGCTTAATACACTTTGCTTGGCATTCTTACTAAAACTGAACAGATAATTTACAATACATAGGCAAATGACTTAAACAGAAGGTAATAGCTGAAAGGAAGAGCAAAGTGTTATGAGCCTGTAGCAAGCCTGTCCACTCAGAGGTTTATTGCCTTTTCAGAGACTCACGGCTACTTCCTTAAAGAACTACGTGAAGGCCACTGGCACACTTTCAGTGATCTGCAGAAGGATATAAGGACATGAAACACAGGGTGGGAAGGCCTGAGCACGCCTGGAGTGCAGTGTCTGCTAACAATTGATTACAGAAACTGCTGACCATGGGCGCTTCAGAGTGTTTGCCAGGCTTGCTCTGAGACCTCCAGAGATGGGTCTGTTTTCTTTAGGCAGTAGCAGCAAAATCTTCTTCAGAGCGACAAGGCCAGCTTTTATTGCACAAGAAACAAAGTGACTCCCCTTTTCCTTTTCCTGAGCTGGAGACCTCAGAGTGCAACCATGTCTGGGTTCCATCCACTGCGCCTCTGACCAGCAGGGAGCGCTTAGCAGGAAGGCCTTGGGAGCACCTTATTCCAAGAAATGTGAGGTATCAGTTGGGCCTAGCAACCTGGTCATCAGTCACCATTCTCCAGGAGCTTCTGTAAGTTGTTTTGTATCTTGAAATAATAAAAGAGAAGTTTCTGTTACTAAACAGGATGGTGTACTTTAGGGCGTATTTTCAGGGGCTGAGAGCTGCTTGAGCCTAACCTATATAAAACCCATCTTGAATAGAACTCTGAAAATCTACTGAGCTAAAAAATGAGATAACAAAGGAATGGGACAAAGATGGGAATGTCAGTAAAGGCAGAGAAATGGGATGGAAGAGAAAGACCAAGCAATGGCAGCACCAGGTATGACCCAGGACACTAGGCTTTTACAGAATGATGTACTCTACTGATTACCATCCAGTAATCTCAATAACTCTGTGACCTTCACGGGTACAGGGATCAGCTGTGCTGTTAGACCTATCGTCCAGGATTGGGCATTAAAAATCCTTTCAGTTAATGCCTTCTGAAGAGATGAGTTGTAAAGAATTCAGAACAAGGAAATCCTAACAACCAATATTGTGAAGGGAGCAGAGAACCTCATGAATTGAAATATATTCTGCTCCAGCTAATTCATGTTGAAACTTAATCCTGTCTTATTTTAATGGTATTTTGAAGTGGGGCCTTTATCTATGATTCTGATTTGTGCCTTTACAAGGGAGAGGCCACGTCAGCAAGCTGGCCCTGTCTCACCATGCGATGCTTCAGCATGCTTCAGAATTCTGTAGTCCTCGGTAGTCAGAAGGCCTTCACTAGACATGGCCCCTCAACCTCGGACCCTCCAGCCTCCAGAATTGTAAGCTAAAGAATCATTCACTGTATAAACTACTCAGTCTGTGGTTCAATTGCAGCAACAGAAAATGGCCACGACATCTTGTGTAGAAAGATTTCCTATAGGCAAACTCACGGGAAGCAAAGAGAGGGGGCTCTAATATGTATGTGCCAAGAAGTCTCACCTTCACCATGTACCACCACCCAACACCAGGTTCTCCACATGAAACTGAGGCCAGAGAGGGCACCTAGCCTGATGAGTCACACAGGCAGGAAGCGGCAGACAAGGTGGCAGACTTCAGAATGTGTGCTGTTTCTCCTATACCATGCCATCGTTACCACCACTTCCAATAGTTAGGTGATAATTGTTTACTTCTTTATTCACAATAAGCACTGCCTCATTCCCCCCATTCCAGCTTCAAAGCTTCCTTGTCTATACCTCAGGACCAATAGTAGGAGAAAAAGCATGATGGGTAATCAGGACCCAGACAGACCAGGATAGTATCCTAGGTAAAAGAATTTCAGAAGACATCTGAGCATAGGCACCACAGAATTTTAGCAACAAATTAAGAGATCAGTTAGTGAGAAGAGGAGGGAGGCAGAACTCATTCATTCACAGACTTTCAGTGAGTATTATTGCCAGGGTAGTGATACTACGGACAGAAATGGGGAAGTTATAACTGAAATAGATCATTCTCAGGCCCTGAAGAAAATAGAATTGCCATTGTGTAGAAAGATCCACCCATGCCTCCAACTCGTAGGCAGCACAGAACTATTTCATGCCCATGCTATATTGTGTAACCACTGATGGCCCCTGATTTTGGGGCTGGCATAGTGCACTGGGGCTTCTGGGGCTAGCACAGCATATGGTACTGGGGATTGGACTCTGGTCCTTGTGTGTGCCAGGCAGGCACTTAGACCACTAGGGGGCTATTACCTCCACCCCCCTGCCCCCATGAACATGGGTTTTATGTATGGTAAGAACTGCTCAGGTGGAGTCAGAGTTGTGTGTCTGGCTGGGCCACTGGTCCCAGTTCGCTCTCTAATGTGTCCCTCCTTAAGGCCTGGTGTCCACAGATGCTCATCACTGATCTCTGTGGCACACAGAAACGTGTCCAATCCAGGGGGAAACACAAAGGACAGATCATGAACTAAAAAAGAAAATGGCCTTCAACTTCATGGAAATAAAAGTACGTTTCCCATTTACTCCGCATGGCTCCTCCCTATCTTGCTCATTTAAGTTGTTGGTTGTAGACAGAAGGTGTTTTGAGCGTGTCGCTGCCGGCCTATAGCAACCCACAGAAAGTATCATAACTGTTCTCGTCCACAGGAATGGAGCAAGTTACCTTTTCTAACTTCACTATGTTCGCCGTGAGCTCCTGGCAGAGGACCTCCACATTTAATTGTACTTGTGGTCTGAGGCCAGATGGTGCTGTCTGTCTGTAAGAGCAAAAACAGGACACGGTGTGTAGGATAGCAGTACAGGAGAAGAGGTGGAACAGACACATGTTAAATCTGAACAGAACACTAGGTTGCCTATAATAGAAGTGTGAGCATTTCATTTGTTAGCAACAGAAAGGCCCTGTAGTAATCTACGACTCCAGACTTGATGTTTAGGGGCTTTATTCAGGAAAACTCAGTTGGAAAACTTGTAAGTCACTTTTGTTCCAGTGGATAAATCATGATGTGGCTTTGAAATAAAAACCAGACCATTCCTCTCAGGCATGTGGTTTCTTAGACTCCTTTTATCCTTTCCTAGCATCCTCTATGTTGCTAGAAAAAAACACATTTGGAAGAATTACTGCTCTTTGGGGTCATGTGCCCCCCTCCCCACCTTTTTAAGAGGAGGAAGGATGCTTTTATGCTAGAACTTTTAGAAATTTCGGAACACCTTTATCTATTTAATCAAATTTCCACTGATGTGGAAGATTCGTTCCTCACTTGAGACTTACCATGTAAAAGTAACTGCCCTTGTCCTAGGGTCCTGTATAAGGCACCAGTGGAGAATGTAGAAAATACACTAAGCGCATTTCCTGGAGAAACAGTCCACAGCATTTTTGTAAGGTTAAGAACCATGGCCTGCATGTCTCTACAGTTCCTGGTTGTGATTTCCTGGTTGTGATTGCATTTCAGCTGTTCAACATTTGATGGCAGTGCCTGGTCTATTTTTTTATTTTTACTTTTTTATAGGGTCTACTTTTGAGGGAGACTCATTAGTCAACTATTAATGATTATCTAAATTTTAAGAAAGATGTCTCTGTTAGTATTGAAATCAACAGTGGGCTTTTTTTCTTTTTTCTGGAGCCAGGGATTGAACTCAGGTCCTTGCATTTTCCAGTAAAGCATTTATTCTATTGAGCTATCTCCCCAGCCCTAGTGTGCTTTTTTTTTTTTTTTTTTTTTTTTTTTTTTTTTTTTTTTTTTTTTTTTTTTTTTTTTTTTTTTTTTTTTTTTTTTTTTTTTTTTTTTTTTTTTTTTTTTTTTTTTTTTTTTTTTTTTTTTTTTTTGTAAATTATTTATTTATTTTTCTTGTTTCAGAACTTTTGTTTGTTTATTTATTTATTTTTATGGCTGGCTTAGCCTGCCCTGAGAGCAGGGCTGGCACAGCATGTGGTGCCGGGGATCAAACTGTGGTCCCTGCAGCTGCCTAAGCTTTCCTAAGCAGGTGCTTTAGACCACTGAGCCATCCCACCAGGCCCCAACAGTGTGCTTTTTATCCTCAGTTCTTGAAAACACGTTCTATACCTCTGTATTCTAGATGAGGGATGTGAGACTCAGTGAACTAACTTATCCCCACGATATTCTGAGGAGCAGCTGTGCCCGTACCTCGGCAACTAGGCGCACCCTTTGAAGAGTCTATGATCTGTGAATGTGTTAACAAGGCTGGCCGTAGGTACAGGCTCCGAAGGATGGTACTCGTGAGTGAAGAACCAGACTATGTGTGCAGAGTTAGCCACTGGACGTAGAGATGAATCACTCTAGACAAAGGATCTGGGACACCCAGCTCCTGGAACAGTGCCTTACTAACAGAGCTTCCTTTCATGGTGTTCCCTCAGCTGAGGACATATGTGATCTTTGTGAATTTTCCTCAAAAGTATTCTCTTGCAGTCTGTACTTCCTCCTGGTTGATTGCTTCCAGAGTAGAGCAAATGTTCCATTTGTTATTAGAATTTCCCCTTCACCACCACCAAATAAATTATGCCGTAACACAATATCAGATATGGCTTGTAAACGAAAACTCCTCCGTAGGTGATAGGGAAGTAACAATCTGCCATAATCCGCACTCAGCTCCTCAGTATAACTGTTTCAACATTTGAGAAGACAAGACAGTGAGAGCAAGGTATGAATCTGTTTCAAATTTTTATTAGGGTTTTAGATTTTGTTTTAAATGTATACTTATGGTTCAGAGTTAACCTGTATGTCAGCATACATGTAAACTATAGAATAAGGCCTTTAGGTAAGTCAGGGAGCAAGTAAGCTGCAGACCTCTGACTAGTGCATCAGCATCAGCATTACTCACCCGCAATTCTGGGGTGGTTCCTGCCGTCTGTCTCATGCGGCCTTCAGTTAGTTCTGATGCAAACTCAGTCTTGAGAGCTGCTGACAGGCCCGGACCTCACGGTCTTAATAGAGACTAAATTTCAATCTCTTAGTTGTACTACAAATTGTGACACATTGAGCTAATTGTTTTTTTGTTTTTTGTTTTTTTTTTGAGACATAGCCTACTGTGTATTTCAGGCAGGCTGGCCTCACATTTGAGGCGATCCTCCTGCTTCAGCCTCCTGAGTGCCAGGATTACAGGCATGTGTTACCATGCCCGGTTTATTTACTTCTGAGTCTGTGTCCCATTTGTAAATGGGAGGAATAGCTACTAGGAGGGAATGATTAAATGGGAGGGTAATGAGGGAAAAGTGCTGGTATTTGTACATGTAGGAATCTACTCTGACAGGGACTAGCATAAGGGCAGGTATTCTACATAGGTTTTTAAAAGTTGCAAGTATGCTAAGATGAGATAATGATTTTCTTTTACTTTTTAGGCAGTACGTCTAAATCCTTATGTTAATGGGTTTAAAGGAGAAGGTATTAGGCCTCAACATATATATATATATATATATATATATGTATATACATATATATAAATATATATTATATATTATATATTATATTATATATATTATAAATATAAATATATATATATAAATATGGAACGATTCATGAATTTGCGTGTCATCCTTGCGCAGGGGCCATGCTAATCTTCTCTGTATTGTTCCAACTTTAGTATATGTGCTGTCAAAGCGAGCACTCAACAGATTTAATTAGGTCAGGCATGTTGAAAATGACTGATATGAGTTTTTACAGACATAGTCATCAAATTACTTGTTACATGAATCTTTTTAAAGACATTTTATTTTTTAAATTTATTGGACACACAGTCTCATTACATAGTTCAGAATCACAGTGATCCTCCTGTCTCAGCCTCCCCAGTGCTGGGATTAGAGGTGTGCGCTGCCACACCTAGTTTTGGGGCAGGCATGACATACTCAGTGTTCTGGGGCTGGCACAGCAGGTGGTGCTGGGGGATTGATCCTGGGTCCTTGTGCTTGCCAGGCAGGTGCTTAGACTGCCAAGCTGTCTCCCTAGCCCTGTCACATGAATCTTTAGAAGGGCCAAAAGTTTTGTGAATAAGTTAGTATAATAAGTTATATATGAAGAATTGTGCTGAATTACATGAACTGCTTTTTTCAATGATTCAACTGATTCACTGCCACTTTTATAAAGATAAATTTATATGGTTCAATAAAATCAGCCAAAGTCACAACTGCACCTTAGGACAGCAGAGCAAGGTTACAGTTAGGTGTGCTTCTTGACTTACTGCTGGTGACACGGTAGCAGCAGGGAGAGGTCAATGACTTCTAAGAACCTCCTTACTTTCCAAACATACACCTAACTGAAATTTCTTGTCAGATGTATGGTATTCTCAGTGTCTGCTAAGCTCAGGTCAGTTATCAAGCTCGGCTGAGCAGCAGGCGGCAGCGTGGCAGAAGCTGTCTTACTCGGCACTATGGGTCTCCGCGATGGACGTTAGTGAGCCCAGGCGCTCCTCCAGAGTGTTGATTCTGTATCTCATGTAGAAGGTCGAAATGAGGAGTGCACAGACCCTGGGAAGGGATAGGGAGAAATTTTCAACAAGTAAATAGCCAGGATCTGGTGTTCCAAACACAATAAACTCAGAGCCAATATCATTCACATGTTTGAGGTATTCTCCAAAAGAAGTTGGCAAGAGCTAATTTTAAAAGATCTTTTTGAAAAATAGGGCAATGCTTGTCATAAAAGTTTCTAGCCAAAAACTTAATACCCTGTAGGCTACGTCCTTCAATTCACAAATAAGAGCCATGGTAATAGGACGGTTCTAGGTCAGGCCCAGGACGCTCGAGCCCAGGCTCTTTCTTCCTGCTGGTCTGGTCCTGAGAGCACAGCCTCAGCAGAGAAGGCCCAGCCTCAGCAGAGAAGGCCCAGCCTCATCCTCTGGTGACTCACAAGTTCCTTGAAACCAGACCAGGTGTATCTTGCTCTGTGGGAAGAACAGCCTAAAATGGGGCCAGGTCTTTCCAGAAGGGCAACTGATACAGACTGGAAAGTGATGGTAAAGATTGTGCCCAATTTTCAGGAAAGGGCATAACATTTTGAAGATACCATGGTGTCTCTGCTTAGGACAACAAACAGCTGGAAAATGAGTAACAAGAGAAAGATGCTTCATAATTGACAGAGCAGCCAGGTATGGCAGCACATTCTTACAAATCAGCCTTCAGGAGGCTGAGACAGGAGGATTGCCATGAGTTTGAAGCTAGCCTAGGCTGCATAGTGAATTCAAGGGCAGCTAAACTACACTGAGATCCTGCCTCAAAACAAAAATAACTGTAATTGACAGAACAATTTCCTAACTAATAATACCCACTCAGAACTTGCTCCTCTGGGATCTGGCATAATCATTATAAAAAATGAACTGTATCTAAAGAAAAAAATCACAGTGGGAAACAAACTGCTGAAGACCATATGTGAGTCACGTCAGAAACATCTGAGGTTTATAGTGGCTCCTGGCAATGTGAAAAGGGGGCTCTAGAGAACTAAATCATCCATGTAAGCCACATATAGTAAATATATTTACTTACACAACTGCGTAGAATACAAGGACACGGTGGAGAGTCAGGTACTTTTGAGACTTGACCCTATGCAAGATTCCAGCAGTTTCTGGCTGACCTGTTGGGAAAAGCTCATTTTACCACCGCGTAGCTCACTCTCCACCTCGCTGTGTCCAGAGGGGAAGAGGTACCCGGGGCAGGTGACCATCCTCAGGTGACGATAGGAGAGGAGGTAGATGCTGGGGCTGCCCAGCTGCCATTTACCCAGTGGCTTCAATCCCTCCCAGCACGATCTACATCAGGCACATATCCTGCAAGTCTTTTCTATATCAGTGCTGTGTTGGAGCCAAGGGAGAGTGACACTGTCACCATCTTTGCTCTTATGCTAGTTTATACTTGTAACTAATTACCAGAATGATTACTGAATTAAAAAACAATGCAGTAATTTGAGTTCTGTCACCAATTTTTAGATCACAATCTCAAAGTGTTCAGAATAATGGGGTGACCTCCATGAAGGTTAATTTTCCCATTATCTCTGCGGGGAAAGCACCAGACTGGATGCTATTTGATACTAATAATGAATATAGGAGAGCTGATACATAAAAGACCTACAATGGGCAGGAAGGGGTGGAAATATGAAAGGCAGTGAAACAGGGAAACACTGGGATATTATAAAAATTACAAACAGAAATTCCTTTCTCTTAAAAAAACAAGTTCTGTCTCTTACCATGTGCAGGGAGAGTCTTGGCTTTGCCTTCAGACATTCTGTTCACATGGGCATCAGCCCGAGCAGGTTTCACTTCTGCCTTGGGGACATTCAGAACAGTCTGGGATTCTGTCACATGGAAATCTATAGGCCAAAGAGGCTGGGTCAGTTTTCTCCTTGTTGCATTGAAAAACAATGTTAAGACCAACCACACAGCACTCGGGAGGCTGAGGCAGGAGGGTAAGTGTGAGTTTGAGACCAGCCTGGGCTACCAAAGTGAGCTCAAGGCCAGCCTGAACTACATAGCGAGACCCTGTCTAAAAAGACAGAAAAAAAAAAAAAAAGACCAAACACAATACAAATCAATCCTTTAATCTGTATAATGACCAAGTAAATTGATGGATCTTCTCAAAAATTGGTCAAGGTGGCTGGAAGTTGGAATCCATTCTCAAGCAAATAAGTATATAGAAGTATACCCTACCAACACATAAATACTCAGCTATAGTTCCTCCCGCCACACCCCCTTTGAGACAGGGTCTCATGATACAGTTCAGGCTGGCCTTGAACTCATTTTGTAGCATAGCCTGGCATCAAACTTGAAGGGATCCTCCTGCCTCAGCCTCCAAAGTGCTGGAATTACATGTGTGTGCCACTATACCTGGCCCAGCTATAGTAACTAATGCAGTTACTGAAATAAGAGGGAAGGCATGCCACATGTTGACCTCTCTGAACCATCCTAATGCTGTGTTGGTTGGAGACACATTTGCTAAATGTCTACAAGCAAACAGATTTTAACCACATGGGCAATTCCCCTCCCTTGAGCTTTCAAATGACTCATTTTCCAGATTTACTTCAACTCTTAACCAGAAACACAAGGCAGGTTTTTGTCTTTAAGGGGATGGGGAAGGGGCATGGTGTGAGAATTAAACTGTAGTCAAAGCATAAACATTTCCCAGACCTCGAGAGTTCTCAGATTCAGGGGTCTGGGAGCCAGAGCTGCTGTATCCTTCCATATCTTGCCTTCTCTGCCCAACGACTCCATCCAGATCTGAAAACTCATCATTAAAATCCTGAAGGGAGACAATACAGAAAAGAGAGGCCAATCATTCCTTACTAGACAGACAGACCTTTGTAACCCTTGGTCCTCTAATATAGGCTTGACCCAGAAAATACAGAAAAGAAGGATTATTGTACACTGTGGGGATTTTCCTAATAATGTGTGTATCTGCTTGTGGAAGCTGAGTTCTACTGGGTAGTTAGAATTATGTGTAGCAATCGACAGCTTTTTTTTTTTTTTTTTGTGGGACCAGGGTTCGAACTCACGACCTTGCACTTGCCCAGCAGGCACTTGTGCCTCGGAGCTATCTCCTCATCCCGCAATCGACAGCTTTTTCAAACAATCCAGAAAAAAGAAAAAAACCAGAATGCTGATGATTGAAAAGTATCAGTGTAACCCTGGAGAAGACTCAGTAGTACTTTCTAATGTGAGAATCTAGTATGCACACGTACATGCACACACACACACACACACACACACACACACACACATACACACAAACACACACATTTTTGACTATTATAGATAATACTGCTATGAACATTCTTGCACAAGAAGTGTGCACATGTTTTTAATTGTACTATTTTTTGAAGTGAGCTGTAGAAGATGCTGGTTCACTGAAAAACATTTATATTCTATTAGGTAATGATCACTTAGGATAACTGATTTGGGAATCACTAGTGCTATGGTTAGGACTCTCTTGGTAAAACATGCTCTGTTATAGTCACAAATCTTGTGCAATCTCCCACTGGAGATTTACCTTTCAGTCCACCAAGGCCAAAGGTTCAAACAATCCTTACCTGTTGCTTGGGCCTTATAGCTCTCTTTTCTTGGTTTATTGTGACAGGGTCTTACTGTGTAGTCCAGGCTGCCCTACATCTCAAGATCTTCCTGTCTCAGCCTTTGGTGTGCTCAGATTATAAATGCATATCACCCTGTCTGGCTCTCTCCCATCTGCTTTTCTAAGCTGTGACATCTGTGAAGGTGAGACTCAGTTTTGCTTTTTCCTGGTCTTCTACAGCACACACTAGTGGATGTGTATGAGGTGATTTGTGCCTTGGCCCAAAGAGATTTGCGAATACTTTTAAAACAGTATAGGTGGCTGGGCAGGCAGCTCACTGCTAGAGCCCTTGTTGAGCATGCATGAAGCCCTGGGCTTGACCCACAAGACTTAACAACAGCACTAACAACCACAACAACAAAAACATCAGCGAGTCAAGTACAACCTCATGGATACCTCCAGTGACTAGTAACTGACCATGCCAGACCATGGTTACATCTCTTCACTTACAGAACACCTTTGAATTCTTAGAAAAAAGGTAAGGCATCCTATGGTTCCCTCAATTGAGGAGACAGGCCTTCTCTTCAGCTGTCCCCGCAGCAGCCCTGGTCCTAATCTGTCCCACAGGCTGTCATGATGTGAGCATAGTGTAGGATGGGATGCGGCCAGTCCCTTCTGCATTTAGGTTAGACAGTTCCGCAGGCAACTTACCAGCGGCAGAGAGGAGGGGCGATCTGCTCCGAAACAATTTTCAGGAGAAGATGGGTTAGGACTATTTCCAACACTTGTATTCTGAAGTAATTGAGAGACATCAAAAGTCAGATTGGTGACCATTAAAAATATAAAAATTGCAAAAGAAAGGTGAGAACTGAGGCTCAAATGTCACACTCACTTCTAAGTGTCCGCATACAGATCTGAGTAGTTTGTAAGTTGAATCTCTGGACAGTAAAGAGACAAAGATGTACTGAAAAAGAAGAGAGAATAATTATGACAGATACTGCCCAAGGAGAATGAGAGCTCCAAGTTCAAGAAAAGGTGAACATAACTTTTTCATTTTTAAGGACAGAGACAACACTCTGGCTTATTTTCTTGCTCCTCTCATTGAACTTTTCCACTTTTATTTTATTTCAGGAGTAAAGCAAGTAACTCTCTCCCAGTAGCAACATGATCTCAAACTCAATTTAAGAATAATAAAGAAATGTAGGGCAAATAAAGGTTTTAGAAGTCTATAACAGGTGCCTGAAAAGATAGGAAAGTCTTAAACACGACAAAAAAGACTAGAGACATTGCTAGATCCTCTATAAATAAAGTTTCCCCTCAGCCAATTTTGTTGTTTTGAAAGGTATTCACCAATCCCCACGGGTCTGCTTTCTCTTCGCTGACCTAGATTTGCACTAAGTCTTCCCAGTGGCTCCAGCAGGCTGGCTCTTGTTCATGCTACTTTCAGACTCTTCCTTGTACAAATATGGAGATTTTTTTAGTGGACACTTATGGAAAAAAGAGTAAAATAAAAGCCAGACAAATAATTTAGAGACAAATGACCTAGGGACTTTCCTTATACCATAAATAGCACAATCACAAAATATAAAAATGAACTCTTTCTCCATCTATGTGAGCGCTCAAGTCTTTTCAGACTCCTTTTCCATGAGTTTGAGAGGCTGGCTCCCTTTTGTTTACTAAGAGAGATGGCTATACAATTTCCAAATAGTTACAGCTAGATTCCAAAGTGAGGAACACTGCAAAGCTGGGCATCAGATCCAGTTGGCAATTCTGGCTCTGACACTGGTTATGTGGGTGACCCTAGAAACACTGAAGGACATTTTCATTATGGGATGGTGAAAAATGAAAGAGGGTGCTTGGTGTGTGCCTGGCAGATGGGCCAGATGCCCAGTACCTACTCGAACTAGAGAAGAAACCCCAAAATACACCAATTACCTTATTGTTTAGCTTCTCTCAGCATCCCCTTTTATCTTTTTACCCCTCTCTTCTCTCTAAGCTATCTAACATGGCTAGAAATGGAACATAGTCTTTATCTCTTCCCTGCTGCCCCCATCTCCACCCCTCCTTCCTTCCATTTTTGTAGTGCTGGAGATTGGGCCCAAGGCCTCAGGCAAGTGCTCAACCACGAAGTCACATACCCTGTCCATAAATGCCACTTTCAGTGGAAATACCTGCTTGCACACATCTGGGACAGCCCTGTAGTTTAGTAGAGTCTATACTTCCTGGGTAGAAGAGAGGTTGCTTAGGTATCTGCAGCAACGTGGGTCTCAGAGCTGGTCCTGAAGCTGCAGTTACAGAACAGATGCAAACTTCAAGAATGCTGTGGGGAGCAACCGGCTGCAGCTAGCAGAGGCCCGAGCGCCCACCCCGGCAGTCCTCGGAATCACCCTGCTTTACCTTGCTGGCAAGGCTGGGCCTCACTATATAGTCCAGGCTAGACTTGAACTCGTAATTTTCCTGACTCAGCCTCCCAAGAGCAGGATTACAGGTGTGTGCTAACACATTTGGCACTTTTTAAAAAAGCATTGTTAAGATAATGAATATATTGGTGTAGTCTAAAGGCACAGATGTTAGGGAAAAGAAGAGAGAAAAGTATCTTTTTGACTTTGGTCAGCCAAGTATAATGAAGTCAGCAGGAAATTCAAAATTGGTAACAGCTTTATTAGAATAAATCATCCTGTAAGGGAAGTCCTATGATATATATGTCTCTAGTCTATAATTTTTTTTTTTTTTTTTTTTTTTTTTTCAGGACCAGGGGTCAAACTCACGACCTTACACTTGCCAGGCAGGCACTTGTGCCACGGAGCTATCTCCCCGGTCCCTCTAGCCTACAATTTTTAAAGGTTAGTCTTACAGAAGATCTCTGCTACACTATAGGAGATGGTGATATTTAGGGTTTAAGGTCTTAGTCCTTGGCAAGAGACTTGAAAGGCAGCAGAGCATGAGAAGAAATCAAGGTGCGCCATTGGGCCGCCTACTCACCCTGTCATTGACTGTTGCTATAATCAGGGCATTTGGCACCAAGAGAGCAGTTTTGGTTTTCTTTATGAGAGTTACGGAAAAAGCCGGAATAGAGATCTGAAACAGAAGCAGGAAGTTAACACTGGCTTAGACTCCACAGAACAGTGCTAGAGGTAAAAAAGAAAGCACCGTAGACAGCAATCAACACCAGCAGCAAGTCTGGAGCCTGCATGATGAACAGAAAATCTTGATGAGTGGCATCAGCGATGTCACCGAGTTCTTCAGACTGGTGGTCACAAAGCCAGAGGACAACAGGATTGCCCCTGCTAGTGAGGGGCTTGGTGGGTACTGCTCTCTTTAGACATGTGCACAAAGGGAGGAAGTGACGTTCTCTGTCATCTGTTACCATGCAAGCCTGCGGAAGCTTGGTCCAGTCTCCACAAACCTCCTCCTTCTTGGGCTCAGATGGGGTAGCAGAGCTAAGCACCGGGGCAGGAGGCCCGAGGGAGCAGAGGACGCAGACCTGTGGTCAGCTGTGTGACTGCCTATGTGACGTATGCAAACAGGTGAGCGACTCCTTCTGGGTCTCTCTTTCCTGATTTATATGTCAGAGCCAGTCTTGTCTGCTTCTCAGTTTTCTGAGGATTAAATGATAAAGTATATAAAAATGTCCAGTACCAAGTAACAGTCTCATCAGTTTCTTCATTTAACTCATGAAATCAAAATGGGTTAGGAAAAAACTTCTAAATTTATTCTGCTTGTAAGAAAAACTAGTAATTAATAAAAATTAATAACTGGAAGTTACCATTATTAATATTTATTAAATGGTGTTAAGATGATCCTATAAAACTGCTGTTTTAAGAGATAATGAAATTTACTTAGACTTTAGATACATGACTTGTTAACAGTCATATATATATATAAAAAGTTAACAATATGTCAAGTGCCATGAAGAATAGCAGACATTCCTGATATTTGTTATATCCTTTCAACTTGGGTAGGTTTGGAAGGAAACTCATATACTTAGATCCCTGAAAACAAAGTCACACATAGGTATGTGCAAAGAAAGGTTCTGTCTCTTTCCGTGGGTGCACACACTTGAATGTATAGCTCACACAAATGCTGCATGTACAGTATTTCTAGAGTTCAGCAAAGTCCATGGGACAAAGTGGCAATGCCAGCTCCCGAAGGAAAGGGAACAAGCTTTTAATTCTGAATGTTTGCATTCACAGGTGGGAGCCAGAGATGGAGTCATTCACTGCCTTGCTAAGTTTCAGGCAGAAGACTTTGGAAGAATGAGGGACTAACTGAAATCAGATATTTCCAAAAATATCTAATATTTTGCCAAAGAATCTTACTCAACAAAATTTTTCTAAGGCAGGAGATAATTCTAAATTTTCAAGTTGAAATAACTTTGGAAAGAAGAGAAAGTAGTGTGTACACAGGTAACTGATGCGTCTAATCTTGTTTCTAGCAACACAAACACAGTGACAAGGCACTCTAGACTTAGGTTTTACCAAGGCATAGAAGAGTTTTTTTTTTTTTTTTTTTTTTTTTTCAGAACCAGGGATCGAACACTCAGGACCTTGCACTTGCCAGGTAGGCACTTGTACCCCTGAGCTATGTCCCTGGCCCTTAGAGGACCTTTAAGAAGTCTGAAATCAGCAGCTCCATCAGTTCAAAAATGACAGCCAGATATCTGTGAAATGAAAATGAAATGTCTCTTCAGTGAGAATAGATGGAGGGTGGGACACATAACGTTAATTCTACGTGCATGTGAATAGGCTGACCAAAGGTCCCTGATTTAAGTGAGGCTACCCTTTATTAATATTTCCTCACACTAGAAGGTTTCAGTTTATAGTGATTGTGCTGGATGGGGGTCTGCCTACAGTGAGGAAAGGCTGCCACATTTCTGAAGCCCAGGCCCCTTGATACCAGCTTTAGAGGGGAAGAGTCATGTAAGTCACCGTCCTGGGTCTTATTCCAATGCTCTAATTTTCCATCTCCTCTTTCTATGGATAAGGCACAGCATATGCAAAAGCAGTCCTAGTGTGTCCATGTCTTTAAAAAATTAGGGTCACTCCTTCTAGGTCATTTTGTCACTTCTCTTTTAGGTAGTGTGGATTAAAAAAAATAATGCTAAGCATTACTCATAATAATGAGTAATTTGTTGCTTATAAAACATCTTTAACCCCACTTGCATTGGTCATCTCAGAGACCCATCTTGTCTTTCTGGTTTCCCAAGAACTATCTTTTCACACCAGTGATACTAAATCCTCTTTACTCCTCCATGAAAAAGTTCTTACATTCCAGAAATACAGAGGTATGGTAAATACTACTTAATATTGCTTTTTATTATACTGATTTAGATAATACCATGTTATAATGTTTATAACAACTCTATATAATAAATAATACAAGAATAACAACTCAAAAAAAAGAATAACAACTCAAAGAATAGTATGTTATTTTATAGTCTTAATATTGACAAAATGAAGAATTTCCATTCTATTTGTTGAGTGGCCTTCATATGGTTATAAGTGGCTTGAGGGAGAATATTTAAATGAAGAGTGTTTACTCAAAACAAAGACTTTCTCATCAGCTACTTTTATGAGTATACAAGCCAATCCATACCAGGAGTCAAATGACTGTAAGCTCATTGAAGTTATATAAACTTCAGAAGGCAATTCTTGGACTTATTCTATTTATTTATTTATTTATTTATTTATTTATTTATTTATTTATTTTGAGGCAGGGTCTTGCTATGCATTTCAGGCTGGCCTTGAGCTCACTTTTGTAGCCCAGGCTGGTCTCGAACTCGCAGGGATCCTCCTGCCTCAGCCTCCCAAGTGCTGGGATTACAGGCGTGCGCCACCATGCCCGGCTACTTGGACTTATTCTGATGCTCTGTCTAAACTCAAAGGCAAGAACATAAATAGGTTGGGATTATATTTTTTCCCCTCCTACACCACAATGTTAGAAGCCAGTGACTTGGGCAAACTGCTGGTTACTCTGGCGATTCTAGCTGCCCTTCCCAACCTGCGTCTAATAAGAATCAAGATCCATGAGTCCTACAAAAAGAGGACTAGCCGTGCACAGTTGGGCTTGCGTGCACGTAACTCTTCCAGAGGCATCAGGGCTTCAGCTCCTGCCTCTCATGCTAAGGAGGGTGAGCAGTTTATTTAGAGGTCTGTTGTTTTACATTCTCTGGTAAGATATGAATATGTTGCAAAAATTGATGTTTCTTTTTAGAAATGTTTTAGCTTTAATGAAAACCTTCCAAACAAGGCATGACACTCTCCCCAGAGGAAGAAATGTAGAGCGCCTCTGGTGACATACCCTAAGTCCCAGGGATGGGATGGGAAGGATGGGGGAAGTAGAATGTGTTCTGGTTTAAGGAGATGAGTGAAAGCAATAATTAGGAGAAAGGGAAATCAGTGTTATCTGGAGGCATTTAGAATCTGCAGTATTTGGTGCTACCACAAAAGAAACATGGTATGAAGACACACTCATGATACAAGTAAACTAAATTTGAAACAAGTTGTACTCACAATATATAAGAAGTACCAAACCAGCTTTTTCCTATACACATTATCCCTACCTTAGTGTCTTTCCCAAAGACCTTGGAGTGAAAACAAATCCAGTTTTCTGACACAAAGAGCTTTCCTTGGTACAGTATTTCTTTCTGTAGGGCACAGGTAAAACCTGGGAGGATACAGTGAGGTATAATAACATCACTCAGAATTCCATTAGAATATTATTTACTTAAATTAAAAACTGTGTTTATATTTTGGTGACACAAAGATGGGCAGGGATGATATACTCATGTTCCAAGACTCTAACACTCTCTTTTCAATTGCCTTTAATGGGCTAAAGCTACTGTCACTATAGTTTTTTAATTTAAAGTCATACAGAATCAAAACCAGAAAGCACATTTACCATTATACTACATGAGAAACCAAGAGAGGTACTTCAAAAAATACTGTTTAGGAAGATGCGTTACTTTCCGTTCTTCCTTCCTAGGTAGCTTTGCTCAGGACTCAATAATGAACCCCACAGTCTCACGAGGGAAGGGCACACAACTACTCCCTCAGGCTAAAGAGCACGGCAGGAATCCTGCACCTCAGAGGCAAGAGGTAAACTCAAGTCCTTCCTTGAGACTCCTGCTGACCTGGGTGTTGGGGAAGTGCCCAGGGTAAACCCCACCTTCGGTACAGCAGAGGTATTAAAACAGTTCTCAACCCGGTGTGGTGGTGCACGCCTGTAATCCCAGCACTCGGGAGGCTGAGGCAGGAGGATCAGTGCGAGTTCGAGATCAGCCTGGGCTACAAAAGTGAGCTCAAGGCCAGCCTGAACTGCATAGCAAGACCCTGTCTCAAAAAGACAAACAAAACAAAACAAATAAACCAAAAAAAACCAGTTCTCTACTTAGACAGTGCTGCCTTTAGCCTATGAGGCCTCTTTGGCTCCAGGCTTGTTACTCTAAACCTCAGAATGACTCACTCACATGCATTTTAGCAATAAATACAAAAGGCAAAGCGATCACTGTGACTGCGCCTGGATGAGTCCACATTCCCGTGAAGAGGTTCAGTTTCTTTGTCTACACTCTCGCCACTCAAAGTGCTTGGTGAAAGAAGGCTGCCGCCACCATCATTACCACTAGTCCGCTTGGTGACTGGGTCCCAACATGCCCTCTGCCTCCCCACACTAATGAGGAAGTTTTCAACCACAGCTCAGAAAGTCCAAGAGGTCAGCACTTACTTTGCCTCAGCGGCTCCTCAGTTGGGACATCAAGAAACAACTTGTGAAAGTGCATGTTTGCTTTATACTGCGAGGAGGACAGAACATAGACATCGTTACGTGTTTGTGAGGAATATCACAACTTGTAACTCCAATTTAAATTAAATAACAAAATTTCTCTCCTTTTACACCAGCTTTAAGAACTCATCCTCTCTGCTATTCCAAGTTTCCAACACAACCCTTCACTTAGACACAGAAGTCCAGGTATAGATGCTTCATTTTGAAATACAATTAATGCCTTCCTAGGTGGACACAGGGTGTAGCTGATGGTCAGCTGGAATAACAGGGCAGGACAAGGATATTCCTGGTAAGCAATGAGAGAAAATGCTAAAGGGTCTAACGGGCGAGGCACTAACTAGGTCACAGAGCAGTGCAGATACCAGTGTGCACCTGCAGAAAAGCCTAGGGCTCACAGCTTCATACACAAATAAACCTGAATTAGCTCTCTTGGCTCTACTTCTTCCCCGGTGTGTGACAAGGGCTAATGTGTCTGTACCTCAGTTTCCTCTTCCGTACCAGTGGACAAAATATAACCTGCATCCCAGGCTTCTGTGAGACGACACATCTAAAAGCCCACACTGTCTGGGACAATGTGCGGTTCCTACTGTGATGTTGTGAAGGCATTTGCTTAAGCAGTGACAAGACAACACTAGTGTGCCAGCTCGATTTGGACAAGAGACAACTCCCAGGATGCCACAATGCCCCGGGGTCAGAAATGTGACAAACTGCTTCGTTTTCAAGGCATTGGTCTCTGCAGCAATCAGGGTGGCTGGCAATTTAGCTTAGCAAAATGCTGTCACAACAATCCTCCTCCTCCTCCTGAAAACCTGGCACCCCATTCCAGGGCTTGGACCCTGAGCTGGGAATACTGAGCCCCACGGCCCCTCCATTCAGCGACTAAGAGGCGGAGTGAGATCTTTCCTTCATAGGACTCCTCCGCCTCCTAGGAAGCTTTCAGAGGAGAAAGGAGAAACAGCCAGACAGAAGGGGTGATAGGTCCAAAGGTAAGGATAATAGCAGAAACCCTGGTCTGAGTGCAGCTGTAGCTCCAAGGTAATACACATCCTCAGCATGCAAAGGGCTTTTTCACAACTACAGTCCAAATCTCCATGTTCCTGGTACCAGCAAATACATCAGACTCTATGACAAAACTGGGCTTTGTCAAGATAAAATAACTTCTGTTTTTTTTTTTTTTTTAATTTTTGGCTGGCTCAGCCTCCCCTGGGGGTGAGGCTGGTGCATCATGTGGTGCCAGGGATCGAACCACAGTCCCTGTGGCTGCCTAAGCTTGCCTAAGCAGGCACTTTAGACTGCTGAACCATCTCCCCGGCCCAATAAAATTACTTCTGAAGAATCATGACTGAGCTCATAGGCTTTCCTTCTTGAGCTGGTTTCTTATCCAACTCTAACTTTAATATAAGGATATCCACCTCCCTTCCTGCTCATTAGACATGTCCATGACTGCGTTAGGCTCTGCTTTCTGAGGCCTCATTGCAGTTAGAGGCCACAGCACTGCACTGACCACCCCTTAGGGGTGCTGAGAGGTCAGTCGTGGATCCTGGCAACATCCACAGATGGACCCGAGAAACTGCTGCCTGTCTCATCCTCCAAATTCGGTAATTTTAATGTCTATATCAGGGCCGAGCAGCAGGAAGCTGCATGCTTGGGTTTTTTCTTTCCAGGGGCATCAATCCTTTTCACTCTCTGAGACAACACACATTCCGCTCCTGTTACCTGGCTGGAAGAGGAAGACTTTTTCCTTTCAGTCTTAGAGTCATTTTTGCTTTCTGTTTTACAGTTGTTCTTGTCACCTGCTAAAGAGGCACCATCAGAACTGGATTTTGATCTAGGGAAATAAAATTGAGGGAGACTGTAAAATGAATCAGTTTAGTTTAATCACTATTGCAATAAATCTCAATTATTGTACTCAGTCATGAGAAAATCGGACATTTGCTTTTCTCAGATAATCACTAATGATGCTCTGAGGGCATTTACCTGGCTGGCACACATGGAAGGGGCTGAAATGATGTGTGCAAAATTATATGAACAGCACAGTAGCCACTGAGATGGGAAAATAATTATATTATTTGAAAGTATTAGTGAAAGAGTATTTAAATTTGTATGAAGAGGTCTGCTTGAGGCAAGTTACTGAATTGCAACTGTAGCCCAATCAAAGAATACTTTCATTTCAGAACCTACTGGTATTTAGCAAGTATTAATTGAACTGAGGGAGGCGTTGCATTAAGTGCTCTGGGGACACAGGGCGGTCTTTGTTCTTGGAGAGCCTGTACACACATGCGTCAACCATCTGCATGATTAGCAGCACATCCTCTGAGTGACGAAAAAGTACGGGGACGAGAGCAGAGCTGGCCACACACAACAGCATGAGGTGAACAGAGAGGGCCGAACCGGAGGAGCAAGGAACTGGGTATGAGGACAAGGGACAAGGTTAGGAAAATAGACAAAGTGAAATCAGAAGAGGGAAGAAGGAAAGAAGAAGGACAGAAGGGGAGAAGAAAAAAGGCAGGCAGGCAGGAGCACATTTAAGCCCGTCTTCTTCGTCCTTTAAGGGCAGAGCTCAGAGCTCTGGAATGTCCTCTGCCACGGCAGAGGGCTGGCTCTCCACGCAAGCAGGCGTGGTAGCACATCTCCTTGGCCCGACAGCCAAACCAGTCATTTCAGAGTGGGATGGATGTGTGATTTCTAGAAGTCATGTGCAGGTGAGCAAGCTTCACAACTGTGTACCTGCCTTATGAGGACAATGGCACCTGTGAAATCTATGGTTCTATATTATTACCCTTTACAACAAGGCTTTGGATTGGGTCCAGGAGATTTAGGAAGAACTTGAAATCATTCAGGTGTGTTAGAGGGGCACAGATGACCAACTCTTTTGAAAGACATTAGGCATAGGTTTTCTCTGCCGTCACAAGATGGACCATATCATGTCCTAGGCTCCTTCTAACACTCCATGACACAACGTCAAAGCAAGGGGAAAGTCTTTTCAGAAGTTTAGGGTAAATGGATTTGATCTCAACTATAGGCATTAAACCTAGACACAGATAAAAATGCCCCAGGAATCCTGGATTACTTTTTTGGAAACTGAGGAAACAGCTGTGTTCTACATGAGAGTCCATTTTTTAAAAAAATGTATTTGGTGGTTGTAGAGTCTCATTATGCAGCTCGGTCTCAGGGTGGTGATCCTCCTGCTTCCACCCTCTTCAGTGTTGGTATTATAGCATGTGCCACTGTGCCTGGACTCTTGCTGGCTCAGCCCACTCCAGGAGGGGCTGGCGCAGTGTGTGGTGGGGGACTGAGCCATAGTCACTGTGCTTGCCTAAATTTGCCTAAGCAGGCGCGTTAGTCCACTGAGCTATCTCGGCAGCTCTGAGAATACAATTATTTTTTATAAATGCCAAATTCTATTCTACTTATACTACCTATTAATTTAAATGTGTCACTTCTATTGATTCATTTTTTTTTTTTTTAATGGCTGGCTCAGCCTGCCCTGGGGCTGGCACAGTAGGTGGTGCTGGGGATCGAACCATGGTCCCTGCAATTGCCTAAGCCTGCCTAAGCAGGTGCTTTAGACCACTGAACCATCTCGCTGGCCCTGATTCAAGTATTAATGAAACCACCAAGGACATGGTCCGATCTTTTGGAGCACTATGGAGCACTGGCAAATGGGACAAGCAGGGCAGCTCTAAGTTTGAAAGTCTCACAGCAGTTCCTGACCTCTTTCAACAGTAGTGATTTCTTTGGGTCTGTCATTTCTACAAGTGCCTATGAGCCAGACTAGAGCCAAGGGCAAACTGAAAGCTTGAGGTTCCTCATACTAAATTAGTAAGGCCTTCTAGATCATGTGCACGGGGTATTATTCTAGTGCAGGCCGCTCTGATGGCACGAGGGATGTACCCATATAGCAGCCTCCATGCTGAGGTGTGTACAGTGCCCATAAGAAACAGGGGAGCTGGGGTTAAAAGCAGTGTTTGCAAGCAGACTGCTATGGACAGTCAGCAGTGGTGAAAGATACGTGAAAGAGCTCCTTTTGTGCCCTTTGGAGAAACTCATCTGGTGAACAAGGCAGGATTCTCTGATGAAAAAAACCTTAGAAAAAAATAATAAAAAGTGAAATGCCACAGCAGGCACCCAAAAAGGCTGATGGATAATAGGGAAGGAAATGTAGATCTGGAGAGACAATATGGCCTGGGGAACCAGGAAAAAAGGGACAGGCACGAGTTCATTTCCTGTCTCTCAGCAGAAGTCAAAGGAGGGAGAAAGCAGCAGTCCTGAGTTTTAACAAGGGGGAAGGAGAGCAACTATTCCTCAGGAGATATGAAGACCACATTTAGGGCCAGGGATGGAACTCAGGGGTACGTACTGCCTGCATGTCCAAGGCCTTAGTCTCAAGCTTCCATTCTGTAAAATATCGAAATAAATCACAACACTCCCCACCCCTTACCCATCACTGACCCTTAGTTTTGTTCCTCTCTTTTAACCTTGGTTGGTAGCCGGTGCTTCTATGGTTGATGGGACCGTAGCTGCATGACTCTATGTACTTCTCTGCTGGTTCCCAGTCAAACCAGGCTTCCAGTCACAGGACACACCACCCTCTCCCATTCCTGGAATGGGGTCTCCTCCCCTCCTCCCTGTGGCTCCCAGGAAAACGAGCCAGGAGTGGACAGCCAGGAACTCAGCACACTCTGAGCTGTCCAGCCTTCCCAGGATTTCCTAAGCTACGCCCCGGAGTGGCCCTCACCTCAGCAGAATTGGCGCTTTCAGAATGAGGCGCCATTCTGCAGAAGACCCGGGCAGGAGGAGACAAGGCTGGTGGCAGCTGTCAGGAAGAGGGAGGGAGGCAAGCCCTGGGGCCTTTTATTTGCTTATGGCTGAGTTTCACCCTTAACAACAACATAGCCAGATCTGCGCAGAGCCCTGACAACAAAGAGCCCAGCGAAGACTCAACAACAAAAAGCCCAGTGAAGACTCACCGAAGGCCAATGCTTCTCTTCTGGTCTGGGGACTCAGCCTCCATGGACGGAGAAGGAGACTGGGCTGCCGGAGACCTGCCCATCTTCTTTTTCTCATCTACACCATTCTCAGCCTCTGAGCTAGAGAAGAGAGTAAAGCGCTTCATCTTAGACATCCTGAGGAGGTGGGAGGCAAAGCGGTGAAGTGACACAACCTTGCCTTTCTGAGGGAGGAATGATCCTTGGTCGGTCCCCATTGACAGGTTTATCCACTTTGACAGCTGTGACTTTTCCCAGTCTCCATTCTCACTCCGATGGCTGGAGCGTGAAGGGTAGTGGCTGCCGATCACACCACCTCTCTGTAACCTCTGACCACACAAGAGCTGGCTCAGCTGCCAGCTCTGCGCCTGGGGCCTGTGTGGTCTGAACTCTGCCCGGTGTAGGTGTGTGCTGCGCAGCCGATCACCCAGAGGTAGAAGATCACCTGAAGGCTGGGAGGGCCCAGAGCAAACACACACACACACACACACACACACACACACACACACACACACACACACACCCAGTGGCTAACTGGTTGCAGGTGTTGGGAAACTCCTCCCTCTGTTTGCCCTTCTCTTAGGTCACTTATCACCTTTTGTTGTAGCCATGAAGGTTTGTATAGTTGTTTTAATCATTCAGTTTCCTAAGCAATATGTAGTTTCTAATCTTTACAGTTGCCCCTTGAGGTAGAGATCATTACTTTTGATTTACTGATGAAATACCTATTTTGCCCAAGTTCTCAGAGCTAGCATTTATTTTGGCTGGGATTCAAACTTGGCTCTGTTCATCAGCAAGGTGTTTCTGAATATAATCTCTCAGTATCCTTCTCTCCCCTCATCCATCTGGATATCAATCCATCTATTCAGTCATCCACCCATCTTCTCAACCACTTATTCATGCCTTTATTAGCTCTTTATTTTGACAGTTCTGGGGTGAGTAGGAACCTTAAACACTTTTATACTATACCAGGTGATGGTATATACTCGTATATACTCATGACCAATACACTTTGAAAAAACTAGGTCTGACCTAGGTGAAAGAGGGGCTGGGGTGACAGCTCAGTAGAATAAGCACTTGCCTGGCAAGTGCAAGGGCCTGAGTTCAATCCTCTGTTCCACCAAAAAAAAAAAAAAAAAAAAAAAAAAAAAAAAAAAAAAAAAAAAAAAAAAAAAAAAAAAAAAAAAAAAAAAAAAAAAAAAAAAAAAAAAATGCGAAAGAGTTAAGGGGAAGATATCAAGAGAGTTTATGCATTGCACCACTAAGAAATGCACTGTGGTAGCTGCAGAAATAGGCTTCTTCTATTGATAGTTTGAATATCACTGAGGGATAGTTTCTAGTGTGGAAAGCCAAAGAAAAGGAATGTTGAAGGGAAAAGAGAAGGCATAATTCGTGATCATATCTTTTTGGGTATCAGTCTGTGTAGCAAAGATACATGAGTGTGGATGTGAGACTTCACTGATAGCTAAGCATGGAGATAAAATAAGACAATATCATTGTCACGTATTTGCTAATTTTCATCTTGATTTATGACCTTTGTGGTCTTTTCATCTGCACATGACCACAAAGGCACTAAATGCTACTGGTCAGTTTATGGTTTTATGGTTGTTTAATTACCACTTTTCACAATCTATGAATACTGCAGACCATACTACAGGTCCTATTCTAGTATTAAAGTCAAGGCCAAGCACATCGGACATTATTGACTGATGCCTAACAACTCCTAAGCATGGCTGGTGCACTCCTTTTGTAGTTAGCATTTCTCTACTTCTAGGTAGAAAGGCACTGGGGACAGCGACCTGCCCTGCTTCAGTTAAGTTCATTAAAAGAGCTTAGTCCATTAGTGCACTGCATTATGGAACAAAAGGTACATGGAGGGCCCTGAAATATTGTTATGAGAACATTGTTTTCATGTAACAAAATTATTGAACTTTATTTAATCTTAGCATCAGTTTATTTTATGGACTCAAAATGTTTTAGAACAATCAAGTAGCCTTAGAGAAGTGGCCTTCTTTCCATCCCTAAAGACAAATATGTCACCCCTATTTTTCAGAAAGTCTGGGCATAAATCCACGTGGGGAGACCCCCCTTTAATTAGGGAGAGTAATTACATAGATCTTCAATAATCTATCTCAGTGTTTATGTAATCATTTACCAGATCTCGTGCAGGTTCAGATTAGATGTAGGGGCATAGCCATAGCTGTTCTGCATAGCAAGAGCCACTCTGACAGCCACTCAGAGAAGGGGTCCCATTGTTTGGAAGTGGTGCAATACACAGCCGGGCAGAAGCAGGTGTCTCTTGCTTTGGGCACAAAGAAGCCAGAATTAAAGGCAAAGGGAGCTGAGTGGGCTAGAGCTGAGCCACACTGCAACCCTGGCCCTGGCGTGGAGCACAGCACAAAGTCGTGGGCTACTGTTGACGGGCCTCTCAGGGTGGAGAAGATGATGGTGTACCCCTTTGTCTGTGCATCCCACCCAGTGATCTACCCAGCGAAAACTGCCTCTTTCCAGACATCTCTCACCCCACTCTTCCTTAAATTTGTTGTCCTCATCATGGTTCTTCCTTGGTGGCCCCACTGGGGGCAGGTCCTCCTCACTATCTTTGGTCCTCTTCTGTCCCCTCCTTGGTGTTGCTGAGTTTAGAACTGAGCAGGTTATTGATCACCGCCTTAAGTTTCTCACTTTTCTCCCCAAAGTCTTAGTGATGATCCCACTATGCACTAAGTTCCTTCCAGGCAGGGAACTTCATTTCTTTCTGCAGCCCTAGGCTAAGCATTTTGCTTGAGGTGGCCATTCATATGCTGATTGATGTGAGATTAATTATGTATTGCTTCGAAAAGGAAGTGAAATCCACCCATGAGTCAATTCCATTTGAAGTTTTTATTTATGTAAAAGTACTATAGGCTCAGGAAAGTTAATTTCTCATAGCGATTGTTCCTGCCCAAGGCCTTTACTTGGAAGTCTTTTTTTTTTAAAGAATTTATTTTATTTATTTATTTTTTTCTTGTTTCAGAACCTTTGTTTATTCACTCATTTTTATGGCCAGCTCAGCCCTCCCCAAGGGCAGGGCTGGTGCAGGATGTGGTGCTGGGGATCGAACCTCGGTCCCTGAAGTCACCTAAGCTTTCCCAAGCAGGCGCTTTAGACCACTGAGCCATCCCGCCAGGCCCTTTACTTGGAAGTCTTGGCAGCAATGGCAGGAACTGCACAGAATCCACAAGGTGAGCTGGGACACAGTGGGAAGAGGAATACTTCCCCAGGGCCTCTGTGTAGCTTTAAGGTCAGCTAAGCTCAACAGGCTGCGCTTAAGTCATGAAAACATGAAAATCAGGTTTTTAAAAAAATAAACAAGAAGACAAGCCTTTGCAAGGACACTGACTAAAAGAGTGCACTGGTGGCAAATAGATGAAAAACCCCCTCTCCTCTGTGAGGTTTACTGGGCTGGCCTCTGCTGGCAAGAGCAGGGCTTCTCCAGGGAGCCATCAGCATGCAGGAGACAGCAGCAGACATTGCAGGAAAGCCCAGGCTGGGCTGCAGCTGGTCCTGCACACTACTTCTGCCCAGTTTACACGCCAGCTTTAGACTCCGAAAGCTGCTCTGAGAAAGTTGTGAGGGGCGAGAGATCAAGCAGGCCTGACTTCTATCCACTAGGTAACACTTACATTACCATCAAGAAGGTGACAGCTTCAATACAACTCAGCCACATAGCATCATACAACACATAAATAAAAACTGAGTGGCACCAACCTTCCTAATGGCATATTCCTCTATGTGCCTCTTGCTGACACATCCTGGAAATTCTTTTTCTATAATGGAAGTCAGAGAACATGAGACCTACTCCCTAGGTGGTATGAACCAGGTCACCCCATCTCTACAATGGGAGCCATCCAGGGCTCTGCCCAGTGATGCTGCAAAGAGTGGCTTGTGCTCAGCTATCATCATGTGCAAGTCCAAACGAGTAAGGAGCCACTATGCAGAAACTGTGGCGAAGTTGCATCCCAGGAGAATGAGAACAAGTGCCTTCCTGTGGTTAGTCCAGGCAGCGGCATCCTTTTCAATCACAAGGAATTATTCACATTAAGTTAGTCTAAGCAAAGGCATAAAAATTAATGTCACTAAGATTCCCTGCTGTAGCACGGCTAGGGGTAATTTTACATTCACCACCATTTAAAAAATAGATTTCTGATCATCACTTTTAAAGCCTGAATCTTAATCTAGGGCATGATAGTGCATGCCTGCAATTCTAGCATTCTGGGAAGCTGATGTAGGAGGACTTTAAGACCCAGGCTGGGCAATTCAGCAGTCCTGGCTCAAAAAAAAAGAAGGGCTGAGGATGTAGCTTAGGGTGGGGCAGACCTGGTGAGTTCAATTCCAGTACTAGAATAAGAAAACACAAACCAAGATAGAGATTCTCTATAGGATAAAATCCTGTAGTTGGGACTGTGGTCGAGGCCAGGGTAGGAAGGAGAATGTGACCAAAATCCTACATAGAAAACTCAGTTGCTGGGGCTGGTGAGATAGCTCAGCAGACTAAAGTACCTGCTTGGGCAAGTGCAAGGGCAGTGGTTCAATCCCTCGTACCACATGCTGTGCCAGCCCCAGCCAGGGTGAGCTGAGTTGGCCTGAATCCCAGCAGAGTGGTGCATGCCTATAATCCCATTGCTGGAGAGAGTGAAAGCAGGAGGATCACTGTGAGTCCGAGCTGCATAGTGAGACCCTGTAACAACTGAATACATTAAAAGAAAAGAAAAAACAAAACTCAGTTGTTCCCTGGGCTGACCCTTGTTGACAGCTCCATGGCTGATAGGGAAAGGCAAAACTATTTGGGAAACAAAGAAACAGCTTATAGGTCAGAGGAACTACTGAGCAGCAAGCTACAGTACCAGTGCAGAGAGACATCCATGACCGGAAGGAAGCAGCAGGGCTGTGTGTAGGGCGGAAGCACAGAGGCTAGGAGCAGAGACTAGGACGGCGGGACACTCTCCAACTTGTCCGATTTAGTAAACTCAGACTCTCCCGAGACAGGTTTTCATAATTCAGTGACAGCCTTCCATTTACAATTTTGTTGCAGCATATCTTTTCTAGACATTTTAAATCTGTCTGTCTGTCTGTCTACCTACCTAACCAACCAACCTACCTACCTACCTACCTACCTACCTACCTACCTACCTGCTTCTCACTAGGTACTTCAGCTATCAGTGCAAGCTTTAAAAGTTATAAATAGACAAATTTTCTTCAACTTCTGCTTCCTGGTGCCCTGTTTCTCTTCAGACATACCAACGGCATCCAGGAACTCAAGTGTCCCTCTTGGGAGGGTCTGCATGTTTGAGTGTATGTATTTTTAAAGGGTAAGTGACAGTATACGCTCCTATATTTTGCTATTTTTATTTAACTTAATGCACCTTGATGATTTTTCTCTTCTAGTGTACAAGACCCTCATTCATTTTTTAAAAGAATTTTTTTATTTTATTTATTTCTTGTTTGAGAACCTTTATTTGTTTATTCACTCAACCTTAAGGCCGGCCCAGCCCGCCCCGAGGGCAGGGCTGGTGTAGCATGTGGTGCCGGGGATTGAACCGCGGTCCCTGAAGCCTCCCAAGCTTTCCCAAGCAGGCGCTTTAGACCACTGAGCCATCTCGCTGGGCCCCCACTTCATTCATCTTTAGTGACTTCATAGAATTGCATTGTAATCAATGAAGAAAACTCAGTTAGCTTCTCCTTAATGGCATTTAGCTATTTGCAAATATAAAGTACATTGTAGCAAATGTCTTTATGTGTTTAGTATGCACGGGAATATGTTTATAGGATCATTTCCTAGAAGTTCAACTGCTGCATCAAAAGGCATGTGATTTAAAACATTTTACAGTGACAGCCAAATGGCACTCATAGATCTTCTGTGATGCAGACCTTCAACATACAGCAGTACTTGCAAGTTCTACTAATAAAGTGTCAAACTTTTTTTAAAACGTCAATTTAAAAGTACCCAGCAGTGTGCCAGGAACATAAAATAACAACAACAAAACAATGATGACTTATGTAGAACTTTTTTCTTCATGTTTTGGGGGAGTTTGGAGATTGAGCCCATGACCTCAACTATGTTAAGCAAATGCTCTATAAGCGAGGTTGATCTGTAGTTCTTTTTCTGTTGTTTTTGAGACCAAGTTGCACTAAACTTTCCAGGCTAATTTCAAACTTGCACTTCTTCTGCCTGAGCCTTCAAGTGTCTGGGATTACAAGTATAGTATAAGTTACTGTACGCAGCTAAACTTTTTTTTTTTTTTACTGATTCTGCCATTTTAATTCCTTTTTTTATTGTTTAAATTTAACACGGGTTATATTACATATTTTCATCATCAGATCAGTTTAGATTGATACATATAGGTATATAAGATTGATCAAACAATTAAACATTAACCCTTCTAAATCAACATTACTTTTTTTTTT
>PVJA010021424.1:9351-35666 GCA_004027025.1 Myocastor coypus | reverse complement strand
TTGTTTTTTTTTTTTTTTTCTTTTCTTTTTTTCCCCCAGTGGTTTTTTTTTTTTTCTTTTCTTTAAATTAAACTTGGTGTTTCCCTTTTAACACAGAAAGAAACAAAGAAGAGAAATCCATAGAATGGAAGTCAAATAATGCAAAACAATATTCCGTGCAACCTGGAAAAATGCAGGGGTAGTTATTCTACTTGCAGTCAAAGTGGAAGCTGACTGAGCAAAAGAGACAAAGAGGGTGCTACATGTTAAAGGAACAATCCAAGAGGAAGAGATAATCATAAGTATATGTACATAAAATACCGGCATAATCAGCTACATAAAACAAACATTGACGAACATGAAAAATCCAATAACCACTAATATAATTATAATGGAGGACCTCCATACCTCACTGTCACAAATAGATGATCAACTAGACAAAAAATTAACAAAGAAATATCAGAGCTGAACCAAACCTTTGAAAAAATAGATTTAATAGATATCTACAATTGTTCTACCTAAAAACACCAGAATACATACATTTTTCTCAGCAACACACAAGACTTTCTCCAAAACAGACCACATACTAGTTCATCAAATACACTTACATAAATGTGAAGGAGTTGAAATTACCCCAGGCACATTATCCAGTTATAATGCAGTAAAAGGACTGAACAAATAGCTCAGAAGATTAAAGCACCTGCAAGCAGGCGCAGGGGCCAGGGTTTCAATCCCTGGGCCTGCCTTGCCAGCCCCACCCCCAGGGTATGCTGAGACAGCAACTGAGACTGGGCACACACCGGTAATTCTAGCTCTTGGGAGGCTGTAAACAGGTGGATCACTACAAGTCTGATACAGTATTAAGACCCTGAACACCTTGTAGACCCTTTCCTAAAATACAAAAAAAAAAAAAAAAAAAGCAGTGAAATTAGAAATTAATGACAAGGGACCAGGGAAATAGCTCAGGGGCACAAATGTGTGCCTGGCAAGTGCAAGGTACTGAGGTCAATCTCTGGTTCTGAAAAAAAAAAAAAAAAAGTGGTAAAAAAAACCAAAAAAGGTACATAAACACATGAAAACTAAATAATACCCTCTTGAATTACCAGTGAGTCACTGATGAAAAACAATTTTTTTTAAATATTTATTTATTGTTTCGGAACCTTTGTCTGTTTATTCACTCATTTCTATGGCCCGCTCGGCCCGCCCCAAGGGCAGGGCTGGCGCAGCATGTGGTGCCGGGGATAGAACTATGGTCCCTGAAGCCGCCCAAGCTTTCCCAAACAGGCGCTCCAGACCACTGAGCCATCCCACCGGGCCCCGAAAAACAATTTTTTGAGAAAAGGCCTTGCTATATAGTACAATCTGGCCTTGAACTCATTTACATATCCCAGGTTAGCCTTAAACTCATGGTGATCCTCCTGCCTCAGCCTCCTGAGTGCTGGAATTACAAGTATATGCTGTCACAGCTGGCCCCAGATAAAGAAGAAATTTCTGCAATTAAATGGTAATGCCAATACAACATACTGGAACTTATGGGATGCAATGAAAATGGTCTTGTGAGATAATTTTTTTTTAATTTTTTTAACTTCATTTATTTATTTATGTTAGAGCTGTCTCAGCCTGCCTTTGGGGTGGGGCTGGTGCAGCATGTGGTATCAGGTATTGAACCTTAGTCCCTGCGGTTGCCTAAGCTTTCCTAAGCAGGTGCTTTAGACTGCTGAGCCATCTTGCTGGCCCTGTGAGAGAAATTTATAGCACTGAATTCCCACATCAGTAATGCAAAGCAAACTCAAATAAAAAACTTAATTTTGGACTTCAGGTTTCTAGGAAAAGAATAGCAAGTTAAGCCTAAATTGTGCACAAGAGAAACAGTTATAAACATCAGAGCAGCTGATATTGTAACTCAGAGACAATGTCCTAACCTAGCATGAGTGAGATCCTGGGTTTCTGAGCATCACAATGGGGAAAAACTCCTGCAGAAACCCTGGCCAAAGATCAGAGAAGAAATGAATGCAAGTGAGATTAAGAAAATCATACAATGAATCTTTTGAAGAGTTGGCTTTTCAAAAGATTAAATAATAGGGCCTGGTGGGATGGCTCAGTGGTCTAAAGCGCCTGCTTAGGAAAGCTTGGGCGGCTGCAGGGACCGAGGTTCGATCCCCGGCACCACATGCTGCACCAGCCCTGCCCTCAGGGCAGGCTGAGCCGGCCATGAAAATAAATAAACAAACAAAAGTTCTGAAACAAGAAAAAATAAAATAAAATAAAGTAAAAATTCTTAAAAAAATTAAATAAAATAGACAAACCCCTAGATGACCTTGTCAAAAAGAAAAGAAGACCTACATCTATACAATTAATAGTGAAAAGGGTAAAATCACAACAAATCTTACAGAAATCCAGATCATCAGCACCTACTCTGAGAATCTGTACACTAATAAGATGGAAAACTCAGAAGAAATGGAAACACTCTCAGGTATATATCAATTACCAAAGCTGAATCAAGAATATATGAAATATTCTAAATAACTAAATACTGGGGCCTAGGGGCCGAGGAGATAGCTCCGTGGCACAAGTGCCTGCCTGGCAAGTGCAAGGTCATGAGTTCAAACCCCAGTCCCGTCATAAATAAATAAATACATACATACATACATACATACATACATACCAGGGCCAGCGAGATGGCTTAGCTGCCTAAGTGCCCACTTAGGCAAGCTTAGGTAAGCACAGGGACCAAGGTTTGATCCCCAGCACCACATGTTGCACCAGGCCCACCCCCAGGGTTGGCTGAGCTGGCCATGATATAAATAACTAAATAACTAAATAAATATCAGTTAATGAAATTGAAGAGGTAATAATTTATGAACAAATAAAAGCCCAATCTCACTGCTGAATTCTACAAAAACTTTAGAGACAATCTAACTCTGTAATGAATTGAAAGGGAAGTAATACTCCCAAATTCATCCCTGGAAGCAAGTATTACCCAGATACCAAAACCAGAGCAGAATTTAACCAAAAAGGTGAATTCAAGCCAATCTCCTTAATGAACATAGATATGAAAATCCTCAAAGGATACTGGCTAACAGAATGCAGCAAATCATCGAGAAGATTGTGTACCATGACTAAATAAGATTCATCCTAGGGATGCAGGGATGGTTCAACTTATGCAAATCTGTAAATATAATACATCACATTAACAGAAACAATGACAAAAACCACATGGTCATCTCAGTAGACATGGAAAAACATTTAACAAAGTTCAACACCCATTCATGTTAAAAGCCATACAGAAAACCAAAACAGAAGATCTTGATTTGAAGTCTAATAGCAGCCACTGATGACAAACCAACACTATACTAAATGTTCAAAAATGGAGAGCTTTCACTTTAAATCAGGAACAAGACACAGATGCCCACTATCACGACTCTTGTTCAATATAGTTTTGGAAACATTACCCAGAACAATTACACAAGAGAAAGAAGTAAAAGGAATATGAATAGAAAAGGAAGAAGTTAAGTTATCATTTGTTTTAGTTACTCTTCTCTCCTTGCTATGACAAGCACTCGACACGCAAGCTTAGGGAAGGAAAGGTTTATTTAGCTCAGAAGTTTTATAGTTTAAAGCAGCCTGAATGACATAGCAAGGCCTTGAGACACTTCCCCCGACTCTACGGGGCCTGGAGGAGAGGCTGGCACGCTGCTGTGTCCAGGATGATTGGCTCCATACCTCTGAGAGGCCACCAGGCCTAGGGGTGGGGTACGGAGGCACATGCTGTCAGCTTAACAGTTCCTGGCCCTCTGGCCCTGCCCCTCAAGCCACGCCCTGTTGTTTCTCAAGCAGGGACCGCCCCCTGATTTACTTGAGGCTTTGGGGGTACAACTAGATATAAACTATAACATCATTACTTGCTGATGACATAATACTCTAGGTAGAAGACCCTAAAACTCCACCTAAAGACTCCAAGAATTAATAACCAACTGTACAAGAAAAGAAAACTTTTTTTTTTTTTTTTTTTTTTTTTGTCTTTTTGAGACAGGGTCTTGCTATGCAGTTGAGGCTGGCCTTGAGCTCACTTTTGTAGCCCAGGCTGGTCTCGAACTCGCACCAATCCTCCTGCCTCAGCCTCCCGAGTGCTGGGATTACAGGCGTGAGCCACCACGCCCGGCGCAAGTACTTTTTCTACTGAGCTATCTCCCCAGCCCTTTTTTTCTAATTTTGTGGTTGTTTTTGCCGGGGTGGGGCAGTGGGGGGGGCGGGGCAGGGGGGTGGCAGGGAAACTTACTGAGAAAAATTAAGGAGACAACATATTTCACAGCACCATTAAGAAAAAAGAAATCCTTTTACGTATGGTGGTACACACTTGTAATCCCAGCATTCTGTAGACTGAGACAAGAAGATTGACATGCGTTTGAGGCAAACCTGGGTTACAAGGTGAGTTAAAAGCTAGCCTTGCCAGCAAGATAGCTCAGCAGATTAAAGCACCTACTTAGGCAGAGTGCAGTGGCTGATTTCGATCCCCCAGCTTGCAGTGCTGGCCCCACCTTCAGGACACGCTGAGATGACTGAGACTGGCCTTGGTGCGCATGTGCCTGCAATCCCAGCACTTGGGAGGCTGAAAACAGGAGAAGTACTATGATCTGTTTAGCTAGACCCTGTACTAAATACTTTTTTTTTTTTTTGGTGGGACTGGGGTTCAAACTCACGACCTTGCACTTGCCCAGCAGGCACTTGTGCCTCGGAGCCATCTCCCCAGCTCCTGTACTAAATACATTAAAAAAAAATAATAAACAAATAAGAAAAAACCGTTAGGAATCAATCTAACAAAGAAAGTGAAAGACTTATACATTGAAAACTACTCTGAAAAGGGAGATTGAGGAGGAGATCAAACAATGGAAAGATATCCCCTGTTCTTGAAGAGGCAGAACCAATGTAGTAAAAATGGCGATACTTCTAAAACTCTTATACAGATTTAATGCAATCCCAATCAAATAACAATAGCATACCTAATGGAACTAGGAAAAAAATCCTGAAATTCACATAGAACCTAAAGAGTCTAGAATAGCAAAAGTAATTCTGGGCAAAGAAAGCAGGGGGCATCACAATGCCCCATCTGAAGTTATACTGGAAAGCTACCAAGATAAAAGCAGCATGGTACTGGAAAAAATAAACTTGACAATCAGTAAAATAGAACAGAAGATACAGAAACACCTCCAAGTATACTCAGTTACCTTCTCTTTGACAGGGGCCCAGCCATCTTCACTAGAAGAAACATAGCTTCTTTAATAAATGATGCTGGAAAAACTGAATTTCCACAGGCCAAAAACTGAACCTAGATCCATATGTCTTATCATGCACTAAACTGAAATTGAAATGGATCAAAGATCTAAATATGAAAACAGGCTGGGCATGGTGGCTTACACCTGTAATCTCAGCACTTGGGAGACTGAGGCAGGAGGATCAGTGCGAGTTCAAGACCAGCCTGGGCTACAAAAATAAGCTCAAGGACAACCTGAACTTCATAACGAGACCTTGTCTCATAAAGACTAAATAAATAAATAAATGGAAACAATCTGCTGGAAGACAGGAAAGGTAAAACTGGTGAAGATGTAGGTATAGGCAGACTCTATATACAAAACCCCAAATGCACAAGATATAGTACAAAGAATTACATCAAATTAAAAAGATTTTGCACAGAAAAAGAAGCCAGCGACAGAGTGAAGAGATAACCCACAGAACAGGGAAATAGTGTTATCATCTGCTCTTTGGAGAAAACACTAACATCTGGACTACGTATTTTTATTTTATTTATTTATTTATTTATTTATTTATCTTGTTTCAGAACCTTTGTTTGTTTATTCATTCATTTTTATGGCTGGCTCAGCCTGCCCTGAGGGCAGGGCTGGTGCAGCATGTGGTGCCAGGGATCAAACTGCAGTCCCTGAAGCTGCCCAAGCTTTCCCAAGCAGGCGCTTTAGACCACTGAGCCATCCCACCAGGCCCCTGGACTACGTATTAAAAAAAAAAAAAAAAAAAAAACTTCAAAAAAGCAGACATGCCTAAATTTAAATACCCAATCCATAAATGGGCAAATGAATAGGCACTTCTCAGATAAAGAAGTGTCAACAGCAAATCAGTCCAGTGAAATGCTCAATAGTACCAGCCATGCTGCAAAAATGCTGGCCTGGAGCTTTAAACTAGACAACATCATGAGAAAGAAAAGAGCAACTGTTTCAGATTAAAAGGAACAACAATTTAGGACCCTGGACTGAATCTGATTTTTTTTTAAAGTACAATTGTGGGAAGTTGGAGAAATTTTCATATATATTAGATACTAGATGATACTCTCTAGCATTACTGTTAATCTTTGTTGTGATAATGATTTGTATTCATGTAGGAAAATAGTTTTCCTTTATGGCATGCATACTAATATATGGAGAGATGACATGACATGTTTGCAATTTACTTTCAAAGGTTCAGATTATCGGTAAAACATTAAAAATGTTGCAGCTTTGTGGAGAACATAGGGTGTGTTCATGATACTGTTCTTTCAATTTTTGTCTGCTTTTGGAATATTTTTATTTCAAATACTGAGCTAGGCATGATGATACACAATTATAAACCCAACACTTTAATAGGCTATGCAAGAAGATCTCAAGTTTGAGTCTTGCCTGGGCAACTTAGAAGAACCTATATTACAATAAAAAATAGAAAAGGTTAAGGAGTGTAGCTCAGTAAGCAGGCTCTGGGTTCAGTTCCCAATATGAAAAAAAAAATTAAAAATAGAAAATTGGAATTAAAAATGTATAGATATAGTTTAACTATTAAAAATAAAGGTTAAGGGGCTAGCGAGATAGCTCAGTGGTCTAAAGCACCTGTTTAAACAAGCTTAGGCAACCACAGGGACCTCGGTTTGATCCCTGGCACCATGTGCTGTGCCAGCCCCACCTCCAGGGCAGACTGAGCAGCCATAACAGAAAGAAAGAATGAAAGAAACAAAGAAAGAATCTGCCACTGGTGGCTAATAAAGTTGGTGGGGTTTTGTTTTTGTTTTTTTTCAGGACCAGGTTTCAAACTCATGATCTTGCACTTGCCAGGCAGGCATTTGTGCCACAGAGCTATCTCCTCAGCCCCTTAAAGTTAGTTTTAAACATTTCTGAATTTATAGTTTATTTTTCTCCTGTTAAGTTTCTTTACTAGCTTCTTGACATTTCTTTCTTTGTTTTTTTTTTTTTGGAACCAGAGATTGAATTCAAGCCCTTGAATTTGCCAGCCAAGCACTTATTCTTTTTTTTTTTTTTTTTTTTGTCTTTTTGAGACAGGGTCTCGATATGCAGTTCAGGCTGGCCTTGAGCTCACTTTCATAGCCCAGGCTGGTCTCGAACTCGCACCGATCCTCGTGCCTCAGCCTCCCAAGTGCTGGGATTACAGGCGTGCGCCACCACGCCCGGCTAAGCACTTATTCTTCTTGTCATTATTATATGAGGAAAAGGTCCTTAATATATTTACATTTAAAAAGGCTTCAGCTTTTGTGAGAAGTCTTTTAATAAATAAAGCATACATATAATATTTTTACTTTTTAATTTGTGTGTGTGTGTGTGTGTGTGTGTGTGTGTGCTAAGGACCAAACCCAGGGCTTCCATCTTTCTAGGCAAGCATTCTGCCGCTGATCTAAATCCCCAGTCCCTGTGTGTGTGTTTTTTGTTGTTGTTTTAGAATGGATTTCATCATTTGGTTCAGGCTGGCCTTTTTTTTAAAGAATTTATTTTATTTTCTTGTTTCACAACTTTTGTTTGTTTATTTATTTTTATGGTCAGCTCAGCCTGTCGTGAGGGCAGGGCTGACGCAGCATGTGGTGCCGGGGATCGAACCGCTGTCCCTGCAGCCGCCTAAGCTTTCCTAAGCAAGTGCTTTAGACCACTGAGCCATCCTGCCAGGCCCCTTCAGGCTGGTCTTGAATTCACTTTGTAGCCCAGACTGACCTTGAACTATTGGTAATCCTCCAGCCTCAGCTGCCTGAGTGTTAAGATTTTATTTATTTATTTATTTGTTTATTTAATCTTTTTGAGACAGGGTCTCACTGTGCAGTTCAGGCTGGCCTTGAGCTCACTTTGGTAGCCAGGCTGATCTTGAACTCACATGGATCTTTGTGCCTCAGCCTCCCAAGTGCTAGGATTACAGGCATGCGCCACCACACCCAGCCATGAGTGTTGAGATTTTATAGGTGTGCTTCACCGTGCTTGGCTACAACAGGTATATTTTAAATATTAAAATATAACCCATTAATCTAAAGAAAAAATGATGTTGTATCACAGCTGGGAAGATAGTTCAGGGGTCTAAGTGCCTGACTCACAAGCTCAGGACCCCAGTACCACGTGCCACCCTAGCCCTGCCGAGCTGGCCACTGAAACCAGGTGTGGTGGTGCATGCCTGTAATCCCAGCGCTGGGGAGGCTGAGACAGGAGGATCTCTATGAGTCTGAGCTACATAGTGAGACGCTGTACCAAATAAATAAGGAAATAAACAATTTTTTTTTAGAATTTTATTTATTTATTTATTTATTTATGTTTTTCTTGTTTCAGAACCCTTGTTTGTTTATTCACTCATTTTTATGGCTGGCTCAGTCCGCTGTGTGGGCAGGGCTGGCGCAGCATGCGAACCGCGGTCCCTGAAGCCACCCATGCTTTCCCAAGCAGGCGCTTTAGACCACTGAGCCATCCTGTCGGGCCCCAGAAATAAACAACTTTTTAAAACATTTAAATGACATAAGATCAGTGTAGTATTAATAATAGTGGAGACTGGGTGCAAGATCCCATTACTAGATTTTCTACTTTTGTACTTTTTTCAAATTTTCTTAAACTAAAAAGCAGAGCTAGGCATGGTGGCACACATCTGTAAACCCAGCACTTGGGAGGCTGAGGCAGGAGAATCAGGGTGAGTTTGAGACCAGCCTGGGCTACAAAAGTGAGCTGAAGGCCAGCCTGAACTGCATAGCGAGACCCTGTCTCAAAAAACTAACTAAATAAATAAATTAAAAAGCAGATATTGGGCCCGGCGGGATGGCTCAGTGCTTGGGAAAGCTTGGGCGACTTCAGGGACCGCTATTAGATCCCCGGCACCACATGCTGCACCAGCCCTGCCCTCGGGGTGAGCTGAGCCAGCCATAAAAATGAGTGAATAAACAAACAAAGGTTCTGAAACAAGAAAAAAAAAAAAAAAAAAGCAGATATTATACAGAACAATGTTTAATAAACAGAGAGATATTCACACTGTATATACTGTATTAAGTTCATGAAAAACAATATTATGGTATAATTCAACTTTGGTTTCATTAAAAATAAAAAAAGAAACATTTAGAAAAAGACTGGAAAAATATAATCCCCATGCCTAACCTTGGGTATTTCTGAGCACTGGATTTACGGGTAATAACCCCGTGTTTATGCTAAGTTTTATTAAGTAGGCACAATTTCTTTTCAGATAAGAAAATAATGCAAAATATATTTAAAAACCTCCTATTGAATCACCAGTGTTCTCTCTGGAGGCTGGAAGCCCCACTGAGGGTACCCGGGGCTTGCAGCGGCGGGACCAGCTCAGACCACCAGGTGGCAGTGCCGCGCGCAGAAGCTGCGCTCTTCCGGCTGAGCCGCCTCTGTCACGCCCCTTGTCTTCCCTGGCTGCCCTCTGGCCCCAGCCTGAGGAGGCACATAGGACAGAAAAAACAAAGTGAAGCGCTTGGCCGCTCCCTCTCAGAACTCTGCGCTTCTGTTGATGGTGTATATGACGCAGGGAAGTGGAGGTGACAAATTTACAAATGTCCCTTTTCTAGGAGGAAACTGCAGGGCCCCCTTAACCTACACAGCAGCATCTCCATAAGTGGTGTTATCTGCCAGATTGTATGTTTGTGTACGGATGTGGTTTCTGTTTGTTTTTCAAGATAGAGTGTCACCGTGCAGTTCAGGCTGGCCTTGAACTCACTATGTAGCCCAGGCCGGCCTCAAATTAGCCGTGATCCTTCTTAGCTTCTACTCCCTGCCAATCGCCAGATGTATTTTTAAGATATCTTTTGGTGGCCCTGACATTTATTAGGGTGTGCCCTAATACAGGCGCTGGGGCTTGCCCATGATGCTCTTGATGTACAGGGCCCAGACGTTCTGCCAACTCTTCTCGAGCAGTGACGCCAGGAAGTTGACGGCCAGATGGATGTTGTACACAAGCTCGTATCTGACATCTTCGCATGACCAACAGCCACAGCCAGACACAGAACCTTCATCATCTGGAACTTGATCATGGACTTCACTTCAACTTTGGCCACCATGTTTTCGTTGTGGGTCAGCAGGGAAGGGAACTTGCCAGCCTTGTTGAGACTTGGTCCCCAGATTCATGGGATCTGCTTGATCAGAGACTGCGAGGCCAGAAAAGCATGTACTTCTTGGCCAGCTTTTTAACCAGCTTCTTATTCTTGTCAAGCTTTCTAAGCGCCTCGATGTCCATGTGGGGGATGTCCACAGTCTTGACCTCGTCACAGTGCTGCTGATCCCCCGGGATGCACACGGAGAACTTGGGGTGGGGTGCAGACTTCAGCCTGATGGTGTACAAGAAGCGGTTGTCCTTCGGAGGGTCATAGTTCTGCAAGCTGATCTGCAGCTCCACAGTGTCTACAAATTTCGGCGCTTGCACTGGTTCCTGTGCAGGACCTCGCGCACTGGCTCGTACAGGGTGTCACCAGAGACTTTACTGCTCAGGATTCCTTGAGCTGCAGAAACCCGAAAAACAAGAATGTATTTTGCACATAATCTCAGTAGTCTGAGAGGCTGAGGCAGGAGGATCACAAATTCAAGTCTTGCCTGGATAATTTGGTGAAACTATCTTAAAATAAAAAATAGAAAGGGCTAGGCATGGTGACATAGACCTGTAATCCCAGAGTTCAAGAGACTGAGACAGAAGTATCACTGTATGTTTGAAGTCAGTCAAGACTACATAAGGAGTTTAAGACCAGCCTGGACTAAAAGGGCAAGACTCTGCCTCCAAAAAAATCAAACAACAGCAACAACAAAAGCCTACATATATACATATATACATAAAATCAAAAGGGCTAGGGGATGTAGCTCAGGGCAGATTATTGATTCAATTCCCAGCACCATACACTGGCACTCAAAAAGAATCCTGAATATTTCACTCCTTGTATCATTTTCTTTAGGTTTGTCTATTTATTATTATTATTATTTTTTTTAAATGTATTTGCTACAGGGTTTCACTACACAGTTTGGATAATAGTGATCTTCTGTTTTTAGTCTCCCCAGGGCTGGGATAACAGGTGTGCACCACTATGGTGGGGGGGGCAGGGCTGACATAGACTATGGTGCCAGGAATCAAACCCAGGTCCCTGTACTTGTCTAAGCAGGCTCTTAGTCCACTGAGCTATGTTTCCAGCTATTTCTTTAGGTTTAGAATGTTCTTTTTGATCACAACAATGGGAACAGAAAGTTGAAAACACATCATTTACTTCATATTTAGTTCTGCCCATATTTTCTTCTGCTTTTCAGTCCATACTGTGGACTTCTCTATACCTACCTTTGAAGCAGGATCAATGCATCATACTGATTTATCTTTTTGTTTATTTTGTTTTGTTTAACAGTCTCAATATGTAGTTCATGCTGGACTTGAAGTCACTATGTAGCCAGGTGATGCTCTTGCCTCAGCCTCCCAAGAGCTGGGATTACAGGTGGGTGTGTACCACCATACTGCACTTGAACTAATTTTAACAAATAACCAATGTGTACTGTGTTGCACAAATGACATGATTTTGCATTCTGTTCTATGGGCCTATAATAAAAGCACTTGTCTAAAAACAGCAGTATAAACTAGGCTCAATGGCCCAGGCTTCCAATCCCTTTGAGGGATTGAGATTGGAGGTTCAGAAATTTGAGTCCAACGTGGGAAATTTAGAAAGTCCTTGGTTCAAAATAAAATAGTTTGGGCCTCTAGTGCAGAGTGAAGATCCTCAGTTCAATCTCTAGGAACACATGTGTGAGTGCATACATGCACATACACATAAAGCCACAAAAGTGTAACTGTAAATGTTTTGAAACTAAGAAAAAAATGTAACAATTTACAAAGGTAGACATTTACACATCCTTTTTTAAACAACTCACTTATTGTTTGCAGTGTAGAGAACACTTCAAAAGTGAAATATAGATTTGTTTGTGTTCTTTGGTTTTTGGTTTCTTTTTGTGCTTGCTTGCTTTCTTTCTTCCTCTTTCTTTCTTTCTTTCTTTCATGGAACCAGGGATTGAACTCAAGTCCTTGTGCTTTCCAGGAAAGTGGTTATTCTACTGAGCTATATTCCCAGCCCTGTTTTGGTTTTTTGAGATGGATCTTTCTATGCATATAGTTCTTTTTTTATTTTTATTTTTTGTAGCCAGCTCAGCCTGCCCTGGTGGTGGGGCTGACACAGTATGTGGTGCCGGGGATCGAACAACAGTCCCCGTAGTTGCCTAAGCATTCCTAAGCAGGTACTTTAGACCACTGAACCATCTCATTGGCCCCTATGCATATAGTTCTGTATTTATTCCTATATTATTTCTTGAACTCACTATGTAGCCCAGGCTGGCCTTAAGCTTGCAGGGATTGTCCTGCCTTAGGCACCTGCCAAGTGGGATCACAGGTGTATGTTCACCACTCTCAACCTCCACTGAATGTATTTTGGTAGATATTGTAGCTGTTTCCACCTTGGGGTAATGCAAATAACACTGTGGTGAACACTTGTGTACAATTTTTGTAAGGATGTTTTCATTTCTACTGAGTATATAGTGTAGATATTGAATATTCTCCAAAAGTTCGCATATTAAAAGCTTAGCCCTCAGCATGGCTCTGTGGGGAGGCTATGGAAGGGCCGTGGAGGGCTCCTTAGACTGTTGGAGGTGTGCCTTTGAAGGGCAATGTGGGACCTTCACTCCTGATCATTTGTTATTTCCCAGCTGATGAGGTGAGTGGATCACTCTTTCCAGGGTATGCAGCCCAGAAAAGCCAAAGCCACAGAGCCACTCCATCATAGAGCAAAGCCTCCAAGATAAACAAAAGTCAAAACAAATCTTTTCTCTTTATAAGTCAGTCGCTTTAGGTATCTTGTTATCATAGTAGAAAGCTGATGAACCCATTGGCTGTGTACCCAGGAGGAGAATGGCTGAGGGACACAGTAACTCCATGTTTATTGCTTGGGGGGACTGCCAGGTTGTTTTCCAAAGTACGCATATTGCCATCCATTCTCACACACACATGTGAGTGTTCCCCTTTCTCCACAGCCCAGCTAACACTTGCTACTACATATCTTTTTAAATTTTTTTATTATTATTATTATGGCCAGATCAGCCTGCCTTGGGGATGGGGCTGGCACAGCATGTTGTGCTGGGGATCAAACCACAGTCTCGGGGCTGGCAGGATGTCTCAGTGGTCTAAAGCACCAGCTTGAGGAAGCTTGGGTGGCTTCAGGGACCGCGGTTCAATCCCCAGCACCACATGCTGCGCCAGCCCTGCCCTTGGGGCAGGCTGAGCCGGCCATAAAAATGAGTGAATAAACAAACAAAGGTTCTGAAACAAGAATTAAAAAAAAAACAAAAAACCACAGTCTCTGTGGTTGCCTAAGCTTGCCTAAGCAGGCACTTTAGACCACTGAGACATCTCACTGGCCCTATACTTTTTTTTTTTTTTTTTATCATGGCCATGCTAATGTACATGAAGTGGCATTCCTCTGGGTTTTTGTTGTTGCTGTTTGTTTATTTGCCTCACTCAGGCTGCCTTAAGTGTGGGTCCTGTAACGTTTTTGTAGCTGGGAATCAAACCCTTGTCCCTAGCACTTGACTACTTTTACTGAGCAGGCACTTAAACAACTGAGCTAATGTGCATGCCCCATCCTCTGTACTTTTAACTTGTACTTTTCTGACTGATTGTGCTCATTTTCATATCTTCTTTGGAGAAATGTCTATTTATACCCCTTGTGCCTATATTTTGTGGATCTGTGAGCCTATACTCCATCTGTATCATACGAGCTAGCAAGTTGTTTGTTTGTTTGTTTGTTTATTTGTTTTTTTGGTACTAGTAATCAAACTCAGGATCTTATGCTTGCCAGGCAGGTGCTGTGCTGCTGAGATACATCTTTGGCCCCTTGCCTATTTTTTCATGGGTTGTTTGTTATTTTATGACTGTTATTTTATTACTTATCATTCTTATTTTGCTATAAAAGATTTTTACATATTGTAGATAAAATTTCTTTATCAGATGTGTAATTTATAATTTTTTTTTGCCTTTTTGAGACAGGGTCTCACTGTACAGTTCAGGCCGGCCTTGAGTTCAGTTTTGTAGCCCAGGCTAGTCTCGAACTCTCACCAATCCTCCTGCCTCAGCCTCCCAAGTGCTGGGATTACAGGCATGCACCACCACTCCCAGCTTGTGATTTATAATTTTTAAAAATATATTTGGTACAAGGTCTCACTACACAGCTTGGACTCCTAGTAATCCTCCTGTTTTCAGGCCTCCCCAGTGCTGGGATTACAGGTGAGTGCCACCAACTCAGACTCAGCCTATCCAGACTCAGTGGCTGGCTCAGTGCACCCCAGAGGTGGGCCAGTGTGGCAGGATCCAACCCCGGTCTGTGCACTTATCTAAGCAGACAGTTACTCCCCTGAGATATCGCACCAACCCTCATAAATATTTTATACCACTCTTTGAACTATAAACTGTATTTTCACTTTCTCAGGGGTGTCCTTTGAGTCACAAGAAGTTTTTTGTTTTGTTCTGTTTTGTTTGTATTTTAGGGAAGGTACTACAGGGTGTTCAGGGTCTCACTACTAGATTGGACTCAGAGTGATCCACTTGTTTATAGCCTCCCAAGGGTTGAGATTACAGGCATGTGCCACCACGCCCAGTCTCATAACAGTTGTTAATTTCAGTGATGTTCAGCTTATCTATTCTTTTGTCACATCATGCTTTCTCCCACACCCAGACTACCTGGACATTTGTTCCTGTATTTTTTTCTTATATTTTTTCTAAGAAATCTGTGCCATATAGGATATGATAGGTGTCAAATTGCATTCCTTTGCAATTTGATAAGCAGTTGTGCCAGCACCATTTGTTTGTTGTTCTTTTTTTTTTTTTTTTAAGAATTTTTATCTTTTATTTATTTATTTATTTCTTGTTTCAGAACCTTTGTTTGTTTATTCACTCATTTTTATGGCTGGCTCAGCCCACCCCAAGGGCAGGGCTGGCGCAGCATGTGGTGCCGGGGATCGAACCGTGGTCCCTGAAGCCGCCCAAGCTTTTCCAAGCGGACGCTTTAGACCACTGAGCCATCCGGCCGGGCCCTGTTTGTTGTTCTTCCTTTCTTTCTTTCTTTCTTTCTTTCTCTTTCTTTCCTTCTTTTGCAGAACCAGGGCTCAAATTCATGACCTTGCACTTGCTATGCAGGCACTTGTGCACGGAGCTGTCTCCCCAGCCCCTTCAGCACCATTTTTTTGAAAATCCTAAAAAGAAAAGAAAGAAAAGAGGGCCAGTCAGATGGCTCAACGGACTAAAGTGCCTACTTAGTGCAAGGGCCTGAGTTCAATCCCTGGTGCTGCAAAAAAAAAAAAAAAAAAAAAAAGTGCCTGCTTAGGCAGAGCACAGCGGCCAAGATTCAATCCCTGTCATGCTGTGCCAACCCCGCTGCCAGGACACACTGAGAAGGCAATTGAGATTAGGCGTGGTGGCATGCACCTGTAATCCCAGCTCTTGGGAGGCTGAAAACACAAGGATCACTACAAGTCTCATCTATGTAGTGAGACCCTGAAGACCCTACCCTAAATACAGAAAGAAAGAAAGAAAGAAAGAAAGAAAGAAAGAAAGAAAGAAAGAAAGAAAGAAAGAAAGAAAGAAAGAAAGAAAGAGAGGGTGTATGGCACATGTCTTTTATCCCAGCTTCTGAATGCTAAAGCAGGGGCTGGGGAGAATGCTAAAGCAGGATAGCCATGAGTTCAAGGCTAGCCTGATTACATAGTGAGACCCTATTTCAAAATCCCAGAAATCTCCTGGATAATTAATAGACAATTTAATTCCCTTGAATGGAATAACTAAAAACAAAACAAAAAACCTCCTGCAAAAAATACCAAAAATCAGTCTATCTATCTATAGTAAAAAGTTAAAAAATGACTATGCAATTTAGATGTGGTGGTGCATGCCTGGAATCCCAGCTACTCAGAAGGCTGAAGCAGGAGGATAGAAAATTCAAGGTCAGCCTGAACAATTTAGCAAGACTCTATCTCAAAATAAAATAAAAATGTCTAGCAATTAATTCAGTACCAGAGTACTTCCCTTGCTTAGCATATGTGAGGCCCTGGGTTCCATCTCTAGCACTGAAGAAGAAAAAGAATACACAAGCCAGGTGTGGTGGTGCACACCTGTAATCCCAGCACTTGGGAGGCTGAGGCAGGAGGATTGGTGTAAGTTTGAGACCAGCCTGGGCTACACAAGGGAGCTCAAGGCCAGCCTGAACTGCATAATGAGGCCTTGTCTCAAAAAGACTAAAAAAAAAAAAAAAAAAAAAAAACACCCTAAATATTTGAATAGAAGTTCATTAAAGAAGATATACAATTGGGTATGGTGACCCATGCTTATAACCCCAGCACTCAGGAGACTGACACAGGAAAATTGCTATATATTGTAAGTCAGCCTCGGCCACATTATGAGTTCAAGGCCAGCCTGAACTTCTGAGAGACCCTGCACAAAATCTGTCTATCTGTCTGTCTATCTATCTATCTATCTATCTATCTATCTATCTATCTATCTATGTATCTATCAGGTATATGTACACAAATGGTCAAATAAGCAAATGAAAATATGCTCAATGCATTACTCAAATGAAAAGTACAAAAGTAAAACCATGACAGCTTCACACCCACTAGGGTGGCTCAGATGAAAAGACTGATATCCAAGTAGCTGTGAGTAATGGGAATGCTCACTTGCTGCTGAGGGGATTGGTTAACAGAGCCAGCATTTTGGACAATAATTGGCAGTTTTTTAATGAAGTTAACATGCATAACATAACAGTCATTCTGCTTTGGTATTTACTTGGGAGAAATGAAAACATTTGTTTCCAAAACGATGTGTACATGAATGTCTATAAAAATTTCATTCACAATGTCCCAAAACTGGAACAACTCAAATCTCCACTGATAGGAGAATCAACAAATGAACAAAGAAATTAATCCTGATATAGCCGATACAATAAAAAAGAACAATTTATGGATCCAAGTCCATCCATGTATCTTTTTTTTTCTGTGTGTGTGTGCGTAACTGGGGAATGAACTCAGGACCTTGCACTTGCCAGGCAGGCACTTGTGCCCCTGAGCTATCTCCCTGGCCCCATGAATCTTAAAAATATTGCATTGAGTGAACAAAGTCAGACACATAGGATCTCATTCATATGGAATTTTAGGACATAACCAAGCTGCATAAGTAGATCAGTGCTTGCCTGGGGCCAGTCTGAGCAAAGCTGCAGAGGGAACTGATGGGTTGATGGAAAGGCTGTGGTTATACTTAGGAAAATCGCACCATGATGCTCTTCACGTACTTGATGTACATTAAAATGAGAGTGTTTAAACTGGACACATTCATCATAAAATAAGATTAATGTGCAGATGCTCCTTGACTTACGATGGGGTTACCTCCTGAAAAATCCACAGTAAATTGAAAATATTGTGGATCCCAAGTACATGTGCCATACCTACTCTGCTGAACAGCACAGCTAAACCAGACAGGATACCACAGAACATCAGTTGTACTGTATACTCCTAGCTCAGGAAAAAAATTACAACTCAGAATTCAAAGTATGCTTTCACCTAAGTGAGTATCATTTTCTTACCACTGAAAAGTTGAAAACTATCAGTCAAAACCATCATAAATTTGGGACCTTCTGTACTTAAAATGGGTACATTTCCTTCTGTGTCGATCATAACTCAGTAAATTTGACTAAAAAATAATAAGTCTACCCTCTACAGTTGACTACAAATACATCGGCTATTGCTGTCATTTTTTTTAGGTGCTTTACTAATTGTGATGAATGTAAGAAATGGGGTTTCCATGGTGAGAGGAAGGCTTTATTTTTTTTTTTTTGTAGGACCGGGGATTGAACTCAGGACCTTGCACTTGCCAGGCAAGTGCTCATTCTACTGAGCTACCCCTCCAGTTACTTCTAGATGAGTAAAATACTAACCTCCCTCTGAGGACTGTTGTGGGGGGATGGGACACCATGGGGAGGGTGCACACACAGCTGTGATGGCCTTTGCAAAGGAGTCCAGTGTGTAAATCAGAGACTTCCAAGATTCTCCAGTCTGTACAGCCTGCCTACCATTCTGACTGCATGTCTCAAGCTGTCTCTCTGGCTGTCTTCTGCCTGCACTGGGCTTCCTGCCATCACCTCAGACCTCACTTTCTGATGGAGGTCATTCAGGGCAGAGTACAGGACCCTGGGGGTCTGCTTTAACTCTGAGAACCCAGGGAGATTGGCACTGACCTTAGCCTCTGCGTGTGGCTGGAGGCACTCTTTGCTCTGCCTGGCCTAGAAGTCTGGGAGCTGTCTTTACTTTCATCCTGGAAAACTGGAGGTGAAGTAAGGACGTTTTTCCTGAAGCGCTCCCAAACTGTACATGTTTCCTACAGTTTGAAAAATTCCCTGTGATATTCCAAAGCCATACTGGTCCTCAAAATCTCAGTGAGCCCCAGTTCTCTTCAGGCCACTGTAACTGACCCTGCTTTTTCTTAAGTGACCTCTCATCCAAATCTCGGTGTTCCTCTGACCTCCCCTTGGCAGGCCAGGTGGGCTGCACAAAGTCTTCCGGAGACAAGTTATTAGGGCCTGGCAAAGCAGGCTAGGGAAGTAGGTGTGGTCTGATAATTATAAGATCCTGGAACACACGTGCAGGATGGGTCCCTAAACCCTGCATGTGGACTTCTCTCAAGATCTGCAGCAGGCTTTCAATGGGATGACCTAGACCTGACTGTGGCCTGAGGTGTGGGATCCCAACACTGCCTCTCAGGATCTGTATGTGAAAGTTCTCATGGGTTTCCCTGAGATCTGAACACCATAAAGGGATGCAGATGTCAGGTTGTGGCATTCCTCATGATATCCCACCCACCCTGTGTCCTCTAGGGTGCTCTTTTACCTTGAGTTTTCCTCTTTTACTCAGGTCAAGCTCACTCTGACCAAACTCACCCTGAGAAGCCAGATTCTTCCTTACTCTTCACTTTTACTTTTGCAAATAAACTTTGCCACTGTTTTTTGCTCATTTCATTCAATTCTTTGTTCCAGATGAGCTAAGCTGGGAGAAAAGAGAGATAAGATGAACCAAGAATATATCTCCACAAGAAAATGTGAATGCAACAAAGCCCAACAACCTTTATTAGGTAATCCACTTTTTTTTTTTTTTTTCTTTCCGGTACCAGGGATCAAACTCAGGACCTTGTGCATTGTTCCACTGAGCTATCTCCCCAGCCCAAGGTGACCCACTTTTAGAAGGAGCAACCAGGTAACATTATTTGACATAGCCAGCCAGGAGGGGACTAGATAACGTCCAAAGGGTGCACTTGTTGTTTTCTGTAAATGTCGTGAAAGTTTTTCTTTTCTTTCCCCCCCACCCCCTCATTCCTTCCCCTTACTTACCTAGGCCAGAAGTTCAGGACTTTTCTCATGGCATACAGAGAATTGTTTGAAAGGAATGAGACAGGTTTTGTTTTTCTTCCAGCTGCAATAGACTCTTGTTTCTTTTCTCTTTCTTTTCTTTCTTGTGGTATGCCCTGTCTCTGCATGTTTTTTTTTTTGGTATCCTTCTTTTTGGAAATTAACCTGATATCAATTTAGCAGTTTTGTAAATGGCTTTTTTTTCCTCAAGTTTTATTCTGGTATGACGCTGGAATTAAGGATGAGGTATTCGGATTAAGGGTGCCTCCCCTGTGTGTGTGTGTGTGTGTGTGTGTGTCTCAATAAACAGATGTAAAGGCTATATGGAATCATGTGGCTAACTATGGGTTTACATCAACTGCTGACATCTCCCCCCATTCCCAATTGTCCTTACAAACTAAGCCTCTGATCTTGAAGAACAACAGGTAGGAACCCTTCTTTTTTAATTGTTTTGACTGGCACAGTAGCTGTTCTCTGCATGAAGAGAAAAATGTGCTCATTTTAAAAAGAAATACCTGAGGCTTTTGCCAGGGTAGAGCAATTTCTGGGAGGCCTTGTTCAAGTTGGCTTTAGCTGACCTGCTTCCTCCTTGTTTTAGATCCTTTTTGGAGGAGGTGGGAGGATTATGACAAATTCTAGGTCACCCTGGGCTAATGAGTAAGTTTAAGGCCAGCATGAACTACATAGTGAGACCCTATCTCAAAAACCAAACAAATAATATATATGGATCATGCTTTAATTATTTTTTTAATTTTATTTATTTTTTTTCTTGTTTCACAACATTTGTCTGTTTGTTTATTTTTTTCTATGGCCGGCTCAGCCTGCCCTGAGGGCAAGCCTGGCGTAGCATGTGGTGCCGGGGATTGAACCGCGGTCCCTGCAGCCGCCCAAGCTTTCCTAAACAGGCACTTTAGACCACTGAGCCATCCTGCCGGCCCCTAATTTTGTATTAAAATTAAATTGCTTGCTTAATACAACAGCAGAGAGTTCTCCTAGATTCCAAATGAACATTTATTAAGTGACAATACATTATAATGTGGTTTTGTTTGTTTGTTTTTGTTTTTTTGTCTTCTTGAGACAGGGTCTCGTTGTGCAGTTCAGGCTGGCCTTGAGCTAACCTTTGTAGCCCAGGCTGGTCTCGAACCTGCACCAATCCTCAGCCTCTCAAGTGCTGCAATTATACACATGCACCACCACACCCGGCTTATAGTGATTTAAAGTTAGAAAACCTTTTTTAAAAGTCCCAGCAGGAGCCATAGCTTTCTGACTGGACTTCCTTCGTGGGTTTTTTTTTTTTTGTTGTTTTGTTTTGTTTTTTTTGTCTTCGAGACAGGGTCTCACTACACAGTTTTGGCTGGCCTTGAGCTCACTTTTGTAGCCCAGGCTGGTCTTGAACTCACCCTGATCCTCCTGCCTCAGCCTCTGAAGTGCTGAGATTACAGGTGTGTGCCACTACACCCATCTCCAGGACTTCCTTGTTCAAGTGCAGGTAAAACCCATGTCTAAATACATGAGCAGAACAAATAGACAGCATTTCAGATGCAATTAAAGAGATTTTAGTATATAAAAGCAGAGTAATCTCCATTCTTAGCCTTTTTACTATCAGAATAAATGCAAGAGATAGTTTTCCCAGTTGGCTCCATTCTGGTTGTGTAGAGCCACCAAGAGACTTGAAATACTAGCTGGGCTGTCAAGGGAATCATCTGGGAGCTCAAACGGCTAAGGGAACTTTGTTTGGGGAGTTCTGCCCTTACTTCACTGGTGTTAAAGGACTACACAAGACAGCGAGACAGCAGATATTCTTATGTGCTTAATGATGCCAGCATCACTCAGACATCTGTGTAGCCTATGTTAGAGTCTCACAAGGGACACGCTGGAAACCTCAGATCTCTTCCTACTGCGTGGAATATCATCTTGAGCTGAGCCTAGTTATCACATGCTCTCTATAGCCCCCACCTGAGTCAATGGGAACCTCTTGGACCTCAGCACCACACAGATTTCACCAACTTTGACACTAGGTTTGTTTGTTTGTTTTTGGTACCAGGCATCAAACTCAGCACCTTGTGCTTGCCACACAGGCACCTAAGCCACTGAGCTATCTGGCACTGTATTCTTGATGAGTAGGAACTATTTGATCTTGTCAGTCTAAAACAGGAACCTAATGTAATTTTAATTATTGCTATACTTTCTCTCAAGTGAATGTTTTCTTTAAAAGAAAACAAAAAAGGGTAATTAAAGAGAAAACAAGACAAGGAGAAATGCCATAAATCAATCAATCAATCAATCAGTCAATCAATTGAGGACAACTTCTCTACAATTGCACTGTGACTTGGGTTTAGTATGAGCTGGGAGGTGGTGAGAGATGGGTATGAGATTGTGCTTTAACTCATGAGAATATGCTCTAGTTGCAGCATTTCTTTCTTTCTTTTTTTTTTTTTTTTTTTTTTATGGCCAGCTCAGCCTGCCCTTAGGGCAGGGCTGGCGCAGCATGTGGTGCCGGGGATTGAACCACGGTCCCTGAAGCTGCCTAAGCTTTCCTAAGCAGGCACTTTAGACCACTGAGCCATCCTGCCAGGCCCCAGCATTTCTAATTAAAACATACAAGGGGAATGAAATGCTTTATGCTCAGGATTTTATCAAAAGAAATGATCAGAACTATGGTATGTAATGTGGCCCCCGAAAAGAAAGATATTCTGGAGGACCTTGTCCTGAGACCCCACTTGTCTCTGAGGGGCATGTGGGTCTCTCTGATCTGTTTGATGGTCCTGGAAAATTTCTTCTATTTCCCCTTTATAGTCTGCAGGCCAATAAATCAGGGCCCCTTTTCAGTTACAGGTATACGAGAAGCTATTAACTATGCAAAAGAACAGTGTGCCTTAAAAGAGGGGAAAGAAACCACCCACAAAAGGTTATTCTCTCATTCAATAGAACCTTACTGGAAGCTGGGTGTGGTGGCACATGACTGTAATCCCAGCACTTGGGAGGCTGAGGCAGGAGGATTGGTCAGTTTGAGACCAGCCTGGGTTACAAAAGTGAGCTCAAGGCCAGCTTGAAAGGCATAGAGAGACCCTGTCTCAAAAAAACTCAAAAAGACAAAAAAAAGAATTACATTGGTTTAAATAATGACATATTCACTGATCTTTTTCTTTTTTTCTTTTTCTTTCTTTCTTTTTTTTTTTTTTTTTTTTTTTTTTTTTTTTTTTTTTTTTTTTTTTTTTTTTTTTTTTTTTTTTTTTTTTTTTTTTTTTTGTCTTTTTGAGACAGGGTCTCACTATGAAGTTCAGGCTGGCCTTGAGCTCACTTTTGTGGTCCAGGCTGGTCTCAAACTCACACTGGCCGGGCGTGGTGGCGCACGCCTGTAATCCCAGCACTTGGGAGGCTGAGGCAGGAGGATCGGTGCGAGTTCAAGACCAGCCTGGGCTACCAAAGTGAGCTCAAGGCCAGCCTGAACTGCATAGTGAGACCCTGTCTCAAAAAAAAAAAAAAAAATGAGGACCCAGAGAAGGGACAAAAGAGAAGAGCTAAGATAATGACTGTTACACTTGGCAACACTTTAAACCCACCCAGGTGCCTAGGAAAAAACCCAGGAGCAACTGGGGAAAACATTTCTGTTTCAACTGTAAGAAGCACAGTCACTGAGTACGAGATTACACTAAGCCACAGCCTGGCTCCTGCTCTGTATGTGAGACAGGTAGCATTGGAGGTTTCATTGTCTCCTCTCTCAGAGAGGACCTAGGCCAGTTAGAGCTTTTATTTTTATTTATTTATTTATTTATTTATTTATTTATTTATTTATTCTGCACAGGGTGTCACTACACAGGTCAAACTCATAGTGATCCTCCTGTTTCCTGCCTCCCAAGTTCCCAAGTGCTGTAATTACAGGCATGCGCCCCCACACCCGGACTCCATCACTGCTCAGTACCACAGGCAGGGCCAGGAATTGAACCCTGGCCCCTGCGCTTCCCTAAGCAAGCACTTAGTCCATTGAGCTATACCACTGGCCCTTATTTCTTGTTTTGATGACAGAAGAGACCTAAGGGAAACTGAAATGCTCCTGTCCACAAACATCACCATCTCCTTCAGGGAACCCTGGGTAACATTAGATGTCATGAGTGAGCTATTTAATTACTTCATTCTTTTTTGACTTATTTCCCTAGAAAACTCTTCTCTGGATCTTTAGCCATAGTTGGGGCTAAGGGGATCTTTAGTCAGAGATTCTTCACAGTTATACTAACAGAAGAAGCTGCAAAGTTAACTTTGAGATAGACTAGAAGTGCTAACTCCCTGTCAAGTCAGAGCTATTCTGGAGTCAAAAAGTTACTTATTGTTAACAGGGGAATGGACCACTGAGTATCCAGCCAGGCTCTTGGACAATGCTGAGGTTATTAGAAAAATTTCCACTATTCTTAATCTTGCTTCTTTGGTGCATATAGGCCCAGAAATCAGCCACCCTTGTGAACAGGTGATCTTCCAGACCTGTGCAAACAGGCAGAACATCAGAGACCTATCCTTCCAAAACCCTGAGGAGGTGTGGTTCACTGATGGAAGTAGCCTTGTCAATCATCTATAAAGCACAGACAGGAAATTCTACAACTCCTGGAGGCATCCCATATTCCCAATCAGGTACCAGTCATATGTGGTAAAGGGCACCAAAGAAACATGTCTGAAGTTTCCTTGGGAAAAATCAAAAGACTGACAGGAAAGCAAAAAGGCCTTACTGTCCCCCTTAAAACTTTAGCCTTTAGTCTGAGGAACCATTGAATCCAGTCTATACCCCCAAGGAAGATAAATGGGCCTCAGGACAAGGGGGAGTTAAAAAGGGACTTCAGAGATATTTAGAAAACAAACTGGCTGTCCTTCATGAGACACAGCAGACAGCTATAAAAATACTTTATGATTGCTTCCTTACACATGGGAAGAGATGCTCCATTGAAAATGGTCTTTCAAGTTTTCACAGAAGCAGAGCTAGTGGCCACCACCTGACAAGTCTTCGAAGCTTGCCCATTCTATGCCTTCAACAACCCAGGCAAGCCCAAACCACCTCCTTTATTCCAACCTGTACAGAAAAGAGGGACATACACCCTCAAGAGGACTGGCCAGGCGCACGCCTGTAATCCCAGCACTCGGGAGGCTGAGGCAGGAGGATCAATGTGAGTTCGAGACCAGCCTGGGCTACAAAAGTGAGCTTAAGGCCAGCCTGAACTGCATAGTGAGACCCTGTCTCAAAAAGCAAAAAAAAAAAAAAAGAGGACTGGCCATTAGACTTTATCCATATGCCACCAGGTGGGGAATTTAAACAGATATTGGTCCTAAGTGACACTATTACAGGGTGGATTGAAACCTTTCTTACTTGTTCACAAAAGGCTATGGAGGTAGTCAAGGTGCTTCTTAAAGAAATCATCCCTAAATTTGGATTACCTTAGTTTCTCCAGAGTGACAATGGACTTCTTTTTACCTCCCAAATAACTCAGAGAGTGGCAGAGGCTTTAGGAATAAAGTACCACCTCCATTCTTCTGCTGGCCTCAATCTTCTGGAAAGGTAGACAGAGCCAGCCAGACTCTAAATTGTACTCTGGCAGAACTTTGCTGTGATCGCTGCCAATAGCACTCATGAAATTTGTAACATGCCCGAAACTGGGTTAAGTTTGAGCCTACTTGAGATGTTATGTGGGAGGCATTTCTAGTCTGTGATATGAAAGTAGTGTAGCAGAAGATGATATCAACCCCCTGTACCTCCCCTCCCACCAGCCAGTATACTTCTGTTTGTTAGTTGCACAGGTAAATAGCTTTGGTCACAGTTCTTGTTACTTTTGTTTCTTAGAAATGGTTGGGGCTGTGAAATAGCTCAGCCGCATAAGTGCCTGCCTGGCAAGTGTGAGATCATGACCTTGTAAAAAAAAAAAAAGAGGCTGATCTCTGTGATGCATAGCTAGTCACTATGATGCATACTGGAAGAACCAGTCCCCAACTGACAAACTGTTCTGCCTGCTTGCTTATCCCATATAAGCCCTAGACCATTAGAAATCAGGGTCGCATAAGGGAGCTGGGGAGATGGCTCCGAGGCACAAGTGCCTGCTGGGCAAGTGCAAGGTTGTGAGTTTGAACCCCAGTCCCACAAAAAAAAAAAAAAAAAAAAAAAAAAGAAATCAGGGTCGCATAGTCTGGAAATGATCCCAATCAGTGCCTATCCAAATCCTGGGTGGTGTTTCAGTGTTTCTGTTTGCCACTGCAGAAGACTCAGAGACTTTAAACTCTTACAATATCTCATTCATCTGAGCTAAGTACTACAGGCCATCCAAATGTATGGGAACACAGTCCTACCAGAGGCTACCTGCTATTTGCCCTGGAGACCAAGTACTTGTAAAAACTTAGAGAGAGGGGACACATATTAACTAATTAAAGCCAAAATGGAAAGACAAGCCAGGCATACTGGCACATGCCTGTAATCCCAACACTTGGGAGGCTGAGGCAGGAGGATCAGTGCAAATTCAAGACCAGCCTGGGCTACCAAAGTGAGTTCAAAGCCAGCCTAAACTGCACAGCAAGACCCTGTCTCAAAAAAAAAAAAAAAAAAAATCAAAATGGAAAGACACCTTCTCAGTGATCCTTGCCACACCCACAGCAGTAAAGGTAGCAG
>PVJA010021423.1:0-35599 GCA_004027025.1 Myocastor coypus | reverse complement strand
CCCTTTCTTTCCTTCTCTAAGGACGGTTCTGTGCATGAGAAAATAGAACAGGGGGCTCATGAGGCTAAGCAGTCCTCTGTGGGAGTTAAAAAGCACACCTTGCTACAGAGCGTTACGTGGAAAGCGGGTCAAGGATGGGTAGAAAAAGAAAAACCAGATAAAGAAGGACACCAAATGGCCTGGGACTTGCACCAAGAGACCCTCCTGAGCCAGGAAGCCATGCTTAGGGTGAGGACTAGAGCTCCCCCAAAGTGAACCACAGCCAGTCTCAGCGACCAGAGTCCCAAGCTCTTCCCCGGACAACAGCCAAGTTCACCGGGCGAGCCAGCATGATGAGGTCCCCTAGCAGAACATCCAAGAGAAGCAACAGCATACCAGCCTTTCCAGTTCTGCCTCCTCGGCTGCTGGCAACAGGTGGGCGCCCCCACACCCGCACGACGCTGGCTCAGTTCAGCTGGCTGTAACTGATCACCAGTGGCAATCCACATCTGGCTTTATTAGTTGTTAGCAATCGGCTAGCTCTGCTCAGGCCCAGCTGCGGAGCCAATGAGTCTAGGCGGCTCTTACCCTGCCTGCCTCCGTGGGGGCGGGAGAGAATGGAGGAACCCCCTGCTCTCAAGTCAGTGAGATTAGCCCCGAGGCGTGGGCCTCAATGTTGGCCGCTTTCCCTTTGCGACGTTAGACCTGCCCCTTCTACCTCTGCCCCATTCAGAAAAGGGCGCCCTCCCCCTCGCGCTAACTGCAGCTGACTCGGAGGTCGTCATCTTCGCCCTTCCTGAAACCCGGCACTCCCAGTCCCGCTCCTGTATTACTAAATCTGCAGCCTGTTTCTCTTTTCAGCCTGCCGCTGTATCCCTGCAAAGCTGAACAGGCAGGGGGTGTCTTGGCCAGGTTGTGAACCAGCGCTGTCAGCACCAGAAGCTTTTTATGCGGCATAGGTTATCTTTGCATTTTCTGGGGTAAGTTAACAACTGGACACACTGGCAGCGTTTATGTTTGCACCGACTGCCGCATGCGCAGCTGAGCCAGGGCGCTGTCAACCGTAAGCAACATCTCAGTAACCATTAACTGTTGCTACGGGTCAGGAAGACCACAGCGTTCAACGTGAGGTGCTAAATTCGAGGGTGTCAGAACCGGGGTGCTGCTCTTGTCACCCTTATTTCCTGCCAGACTTGCTACATTGTGTCCAGTCGGCCAGTGGCCAGGGCGTGGGTGGGAGTTTCCTGTTTTCCTTTTCAGAGGACTGAAAGCCACAGAAGGTGAGCCCGCGCGGCCAGGAACAACAGAAATCTGAGAGGCACGGAAAAGGGAAATGGGTCGCTTTCCCGGGGTGGGGCGGGGCGGGAAAGGAGGGCGCGCCAGGCTCCGCTTCGCCAGCGCGGGGAAGAGACTTCCCCGAGGCGAGTGGGGGCGCCGACCGGGGCCAACAGAGGAAATGAGGAAGGGGCTGCGCGGCCGCTGCTGTCCCCACGCCGGATCCCTAAGCCAGACCTTAGCCCTGCCCCAGCTACCCCTAAACTGCACCCCAAAACTAACCCCACCGCAATCTAAGCCCTTGCCCAAGCCTACCCCAAACCGACACCCCACCGTCCAGGACAGCTCCTGCCTCAACGGCGCTACGGGGCACTCGCGCGCTGTCCCTCAGTTCCAGGGAAAGCGACCGTGATCGAAGGGGAAACAGCCCAGCAGAGTGAAGTGCAAGGATAAGGGCGTATGACTGGACTAGCTCAGCACCTGCCTCCTTAGCGCAGTAGGCAGCGCGTCAGTCTCATAATCTGAAGGTCCTGAGTTCGAACCTCAGAGGGGGCAGCTCGTTTTTGCCCCCGCATCTTCTGCCAGGAATTTATTTACCTCATGTGCTTCAGCCGCCTCCACATCCCCTAAAACAGTAACCCTCGGTACACAGGGTGTATCAGTCTCCGTTTTCCTTCGCCCGCCCCGTTCCTCCTTCCAGGTGTCTGCGGGCGTTCTTGTCACTTCGCGGCCGGCTCTGCGCCTCGCCGCGCAGTGAACGGGCTCCTCGGCCCCAGCCCCTCTGCTCTTAGTCCCGCCAGGGAAGGGCTGCGGCGCTGCCCGAAGCTCGGTGCCCCCCTGCCGCCTCCGGGACCCGCGGCTCGCGCGCTCCTCCCACCCGGCCGAGCGAGACAGCCCCGGAACACCCCGCACCCGAGCGCGCGGCCCTGGGGGCTCCGGCCTCTCTCGAGTGTGGTCGCGGTATGGCCTGCCACGCGCGTCTGGGAACCCCCGAGTCCGCCGCCAGAGCGCGTCTTGCTTGGCCCTGCCCTCCTTCAGCCACCACCTCCGCGTGACCCCGGAGCCCGCGCAGAGGGGACCCGCAGGTCCCGACCCCGGCTCACGTGTTCAGAGGCGCCCGCGGGAGCCAGGTCTCCTCCGGTGATCGCTGCCATGGACTGGAGCGCATGAAGCGCATCCTCGCGTCGCGCGTGAACGCCACTTCTTTACTCCGTAGATAAAACATTTCAGTAAACTTGAGTTAACAGGCGGTGTTCATTTTTTCCCATACAGTTTGGGCCGTCGTCTTTCAGGTAAAGGTGGCTTTGAAAAAAAAGTCAAGCGTTCCGCCCGAACAGGGACTTGAACCCTGGACCCTCAGATTAAAAGTCTGATGCTCTACCGACTGAGCTATCCGGGCTCCTACCGAGCAAATGCCTGTTTGCGTTATTGTGGGCGAAGGCGACCGGGAGGGGGGCCTGCGAGCGCTACCTCTGCCTTAATTTCCTATGGTGGATGAGTAGCTGGCTGGTTTGTTGGCTTGTCTTCCGCCTCCACCCGATCCCTAACAGGGGACACGACCGTGTCTACACCCCACTTTACATAAACCTGACACAGACCCCTATACCTTGACAGAAGGCCAGAGAGGCCGCCACTAAGCTGGAGATCGAGAAGACCAATGCGGGGCGCTCCTTGCAAGTTAAAGCAGTCTTGGATTGGTGTCTGGGACAGGCTCACAACTCAGTTCAGGGCACGGTTATCATGACGCTTTTTGCAAAATGTAGAAACTGCTACTCAAGAAAAGCCAGCGTGAGGGGCCAGAGGCGGACAGCACTGCGCGGACTCCGCACGGCAGCCGCCCGACCGCCCGCCGGGCCGCGTCGCTGGACGCAGCGCTGCTTGTGCCGAGGGCCGGAGCGGCGCCCACCGGAAGCGCTGTTTACATCGGGAACCGAGGGGGGCAGCAGTCAACGGCCGGGCAAGGCCTGGACCCCCGCGCTCGGGACAGATCCGCGAGCAGATCGCCCACGGACGGGCGAAAAGACCCCGCCGGGTTCGGCCGAAGCGGAGCTCTCTTCCCCGGTGTCCCAGGACAAGAGCAGTAGGCAGGCGTGTCTGAAAGACTCACGCTAACTCTCCCAGGCCCGTTTCCGACTGTATTTGTTACAAGGGAAATTAGCGGAGTAGTGGAAAGTCGCCACAGATCGGTGGAACAGCGAAAGACACATGTTCGGTCTCAGAAATGAAAAAGGGCTGTCTTTACGTGGCTTGTTCATTTCGCTCGTTAAAAGCAAAAAACAAAAAAAGTCGCACAGCACTGCCCCCTCTGAGGTTCGAACTCAGGACCTTCAGATTATGAGACTGACGCGCTACCTGCTGCGCTAAGGAGGCGGCGACGGTCCGTAAGCCGGCGTCATGGGCACTGTGCCCCCCGGGGGCCGCCTGCAGGTTAGTGCTCGGGTGTGACTAAAGCAGAACCCGCGCTGGTCCTCCTCGGGCCAGGCCCCCTCGGCGCCTCGTGCGTTGGTTCCCAACTGGCCGGGCCCAGAGGCACAGAACTGCAGAGAACACAGCGCAGCCCTTCGTAGGTGGTAGCGTGGCCGAGCGGTCTAAGGCGCTGGATTAAGGCTCCAGTCTCTTCGGGGGCGTGGGTTCGAATCCCACCGCTGCCAGAACTTTTTCTCGTAGGAATTTTATCACGTCTGTAGGCCCAACAAGTACCTTCTTTCACGTTACCTGGGTCCTACGCATGGCCTTCCCACGCTTCGCACGGCACGTGCCAGGCCCAAGTTTTGGGACCTGCGGCGTTCCCCGAAGCTGCGCCTCGCAGCGGGGCCCAGCTGTCTCCGTGTGCCCTGGTTCATCTTAACGTTATTCACCACGCACGGCGTGACCGCCTGACTCGGGCCGAGACCGCCCCCGCCCCCAGTCCCTTTAGCTCGTTACTGGGAAGTACCCAGCCTCGTGCCCCCACCACTGAGGCCCGAGACGTCGCCTGCCCCAACTTCCGCGGGGGGCGAGGCCGCTCCCGAGGAGCGCAGGCAACCGGACGGGGAGGCCATGAGCTACCCTGCGGCGGCGGCGGGGTCGGCACGGGTGGGGGAGGCTGGCTCGGTGGATGGAGAGCGCTGCTCGGCCCGCGCCCGGCCCCTCCGTCCCCGCCCGGCCGAACCGTTGCGGCTCTCCGCCCGCCCTTCTCAAGTCCTCGCCGCCGCTCGCTGCCCACGTCGGAACACTTGGGTGCAGATGCCCCCGAGGCGCGCGTTCCCGACCCCGGACGAGCGAAGTCCAGCGGGGCGCCGGCGCGGCCCCCACCCCCGTGTCCCCTCCGAGGCCCGCCCGCACACTGGGGCCTGATCCCGCCGGCGTGGAGCCCAGGAAGGCAGGCGACGCCCGTGTAGCCCCCTCGCGCCCGCTGGGGACTGGGGGACCGGTAGCACAGCGACTCCAGCGCGGGCCCGGATGGGACAGCTGCGCGGCGGGGCCCCTGCCCGCAGGCCGGGAATGACGCCGGGGCCGCAGTGCTGGCGCCCGGCCCCGCCGACCCGACGGCCGCGTCCCCTAGCCGAGATCGAGAGCCTCGCGCTCGCTGGCCTGGGAGCTCGGGGCCGGGCCCTAAAGTCCCCCAGGGCGAGCAGAGAGGGGAGGGCAGGGGAGAGACCGCGGGTGCGAGGGCGGCAGCAGGCGGCGGCGGATCCCCTTCCCGGGACGCCGGCGGAGCAGCCAAGTGCAGGGTTCACGCCCCCGCAGCCCGGAGGCGGCGCCCGGCGGATGCCCCACAGCCTTGGGTGTTTCTACGCCCGTTTCAAACCGTGGGACTCAGACCCACCGCCGCCCGCCCAGAGACGCGGGTCGCGTAGCCTGCGGCGCGACCCCGGGCAGAGCGGCGGGCGGAGCAGGAAGCCGAGCTCGCGCCTGCGCTCTGCAACCGGCGGGGGGAGCTCGCAGGCCGAGAGCTCGCGGGCCGGCGCCCTGATAATGTGGGTTCCATGGTGTAATGGTTAGCACTCTGGACTCTGAATCCAGCGATCCGAGTTCAAATCTCGGTGGAACCTTACCTTTTTTGCGTCCGCAGCAAGAACTGAGCCGTTAGAGCCAGGTTTTCCACTTTTCCATCACTCTCGACAGTAAAGACTGGGTCTGGTGGAGCACCGTTACTTGTACAGGTCGCGAGTGTCCTTTGGGTCACTGTCCCTCGGCTCTCCGCCCAGTTATGCCCAAGCAGCACCGCAGCTCTCAGGAAGCTGGGGGAGCCCAGCGTGCCGCGCACGGCGATCGCCTCAGGCCATAGAACGGAAAGGGGCAGGGAGGAAAGATGTCAGAGGAAGGGTAGATAGTAATACAAAATTTAAAAAGACAGTGTGTCAGAAGTGGGATTCGAACCCACGCCTCCTTACGGAGACCAGAATCCCCGGAAAGGGAAGCAGAGCTTGAGTCTGGCGCCTTAGACCACTCGGCCATTCTGACACCTAGGATGGTTCTCGGCGCGCGGCCTTCAGAACGTGAAGAAAGTTGCCGGCCACTCGGGACAGGACTGGGGCGGGAACGCCCGCGGCCGGCCGTGGCCTGCAAATGTCGGGCCCCAGGGAGGGCAGAGAAGGCCCGGAGCGGGGCCTGGGAAGCTCCCGAGCACTGATAGTGGCATTCTTCCTAAGACGGCGGCGACCAGGATGGAGGGAAGCCCAGGTGAACCGAGCTTCCTACGGGCGGATGCCCAGAGCCGGCGTGGGTGCCAGGCCTCAGGTGTGACGAGGACCGCGCTGCGACTCCGCCTGCGCGCCGGTCCGGGCCGGCCTACGGAGGCGCATGGGCGGCGGGGGTGGGGTCTGTGTTCACGGGGTTAAACCGCGAAGCCGGGCGCTGGGCCCGCGGGGCAGAGGCCGACCTGCCTCGCTGGGCGCACGGCCACGTCCCGGCCGCCGGGCCGCAGGAGCCCGGCACAGCCTGGCCAGTGGAGGTCCCGGGTTCTGCCACCAGCGTGGGAAATAGAAGAGGGCCCTAGATCTCCAGGGGACGCCTCACTCGGTGTCCACCAACATTGTCTTGGGGAGACCCATCTCGCCGGTTGCGCCAGGGCCTCCACACTGGTGGACTGAGGGGCTTCCCCTGTTCTGGTGTTCAGGAACAGCTGGGCAGTGGGGGCTTGCCATCATGCGGCTCGTGATGCAAGCAACTGGCATCAGTGTATCTCACAGCAACCAGCAAGTGGACAGTGATGCTATGCACTGGCTTTATCACTTTTACATGAGCCACTGCGTACGCACACGTGTTTACTTCTGTACAATTTTTTCTCATGTGTAGACAACATCTGACCAACACTGCCATGAGAAAACAGCTGGATCACCCAGTGATCCCTTGGAGGACATACATCTGTCTCCAGTGTTGGGCGAGTGGCCGTGTGCCACTGTGTCCATTCTAGGATTGCTTTTTATTGATTGAGACAAGAACCTAACATGTAGTCCAGCCTGCTCCCCATGCTTGGCTAGGAATTGATTTTAAAATGTTACTAATAAAATATGTATCATGCTTTAATACATAAGCCTGTGCATTAAAGGGCTTAGACAACTTCCTGTAGGCCAAAGAAAACTAAAGATTTCTTAGTAATAAGGGACAGAATGAAAGAAACAGAGGTTCTAAAGGATAATTTTCTCCCCATGGCAATGTCACCAGATGGGGCCAGGGTGCTCCTGGGACAGGGACTTGCTTAGTCCCAAAGTCAGAGAGGTGTGGCACACACAAGGTGTGAAGTGTGGGTGCCAGCACCAGTGCATGGCTGGAGCGGGGCCTGGGAAGCTGTGTGGTCCTGGAGTGGACACAGAGGATCTGGGAGGCCTCGTCCAAAGCCAGTCTTGGAGTCCTTTGTCTGGTGCCCGTTTCTGTTACTTACAGTCAGACTGTTGTCCTTTCATGAATTAAGATTAAGATGACTTTGCTAGTGAGAAGAGAAAAATAAAAGAGACAGGAAAGCTAAGGTCAGGTTGAGCCCTCTCCTGATGGACAGAACACTGCTCAAGCACCACAGGGATGTTAAGCTAGGTGGCCTGAACCAGTGGCTGTGACCATCTCAGGAAAGGTGTTTCTCTGGACTGAAACTGAGAAACAGCCCTGTGTGCGCAGGCCGGGCTTGCCTTGCCCCCATATGTGCGACCCATTTCCAGCCTCAGCCACTCCCTATAGGACAACTAGGCTGAAACACAAGCAGTTCATCTGGGTTTGAAGTTCACCACTAAGGCACCAACCCAGTAACTTGACTTATGCAAGGTACAGGTATCCCAGCTTGTGGCTTCTGCCCAGATGCTCCCCCACAGCCCCAGGTAGTCAGAGGGGGACTTTTCAGAGAGGCTGGATTTGGAGCACATGGCAGTGGAGTGCATTCACAATGTGATGCTGGGCTCAAGGCAGTGAGGACTGCCTGCCCAGAGTAGCCTGGCCGGGAAGGCCTCCCTCTTGCTACCTTCTGCCCTCATGAACTGTTGCCACCCTGCTCCCGTCTTACTAGCCAACAACGGGCTGAACCCTCTGCGCGCCATGAGCTGCGCAAACCTTTCCTCCTTTATCTTTAGACATCAGCTATTTTTGTTTTAACAAGGAGAAAAGTGAGATGGCTTGTGTGGGCGTGGGCCTGGGCCACACTGAGAGGAGGAGGAAGGGTCTCAGGCCATGCTGGAACAGAAAAGTGTACCCAGTAGCCGTCCTTTATTTTGCTGCTTGCAATATTGTGTACGCAGTTATAAAAATATAAATGTAACAATACAAACATGGATACATCTTTGCTTTTTTTTTTAAGAATTTTTTATTTTTTATTTTATTTTATTTATATATATATATATATATATATATTTTTTTTTTGTTTCAGAACCTTTGTTTGTTTATTCACTCATTTTTATGGCTGGCTCAGCCTGCCCTAAGGGCAGGGCTGGTGCAGCATGTGGTGCCAGGGACCGAACCACAGTCCCTAAAGCCGCCCAAGCTTTCCCAAGCAGGCGCTTTAGACCACTGAGCCATCCCACCGCCCCCCCCCTTTTTTCTTAAAGATTTATTTTTTTTTTCTTGTTTCAGAACTTTTGTTTGTTTATTCACTCATTGGGGGGGGGGGGGGAGCCAGGGTTCAAACTCAAGACCTTGCACTTGCCAGGTAGGTACCTGTGCCATGGAGCTATCTCCCCAGCCCCTACCATTGCATTTTCTATGCCACAGCTGCCAAACAGCTATTTTAACTTAATAATTTCATGAAACAGCATAAGCCCATGTTACTAATGAAAACTTGCCTGTCTGCTCCATGACCCAAGTGCCTGTGCTCCCTAGAACACATGCAGACAGTTGAGCAACACTGGAGCAGTTGCTGTTGTATGAGTTGGAGCCAAAACGACGAGAAGACCTGATGAAGGTAGCTCAGGTGACTGACTCACTGAAATTTGTCCCTCAGTGAGCGCAGAACCCCAGAAGCATCTCAGCCTTATTTTGGCTAGTGAGTGTGATCTCATGCATAATTACCTTAGTATAGGAGGACCACATCCTCTACTGACTTCCACCTTTTCCTCATTACTAGGTTCATACAGATGTTAACTGTTAACACTCCAAGCAAGGGAGGAAGCAACAGAGAGCCAGCAGGTGAAGTTGCAATCTGTCACCTGGAGTCCCAGCTTTCCAGTAACAGGCCACAGCTGTCCCTGGGCTTTGTTTATTGCACTCCGTTTGAGATGCTAATTAGGCTACAAATCACTGTCTCATTGACCAGGTTGTGCAAGCACCTGTACCACCACCATGCAGTTCCACACAAGAGCCCTTGGCTTTCCTTTGTCACCTACAGTCCCAGGCCACACCACCACTCGGGAGTCAGAAACAGCCAAAGGCACGTGACATCTCTTGAAGTTCCCCATCACTTGCAGTCTGGCAGTGCGGGTCCACAAGCAACAGGCTTGCTGCATGAATGCCATTTCCTTAGAAAACTAAAGACGTGCTGAAACTTTTGGGTATTTGCTTGAATTTTAATTTTTTTTTTTCCTTGTTTCAGAACTTTTGTTTGTCTATTCACTCATTTTTATGGCCGGCTCAGCCCGCCCTGAGGGCAGGGCTGGCACAGCATGTGGTGCCGGGGATCAAACCGCGGTCCCTGAAGCCACCCAAGCTTTCCCAAGCAGGCGCTTTTAGACCACTGAGCCATCCCGCTGGGCCCCTTGCTTGAATTTCAAGACAAGATCTCTATAGTCCAGTCTGGCCTGGAACTTGAATCTTCCTGCCTCACATTACCAAGTATTGGGAATGCAACCCTAATACTAGACCAGTATTTGGAATGTATGGATTTACGGTATCCTTAACATTCTGAGGAGCTGGGTGTGATGGCGAACATCTGTAATTACAGTGCTCTGGAGGCTGAGGATAGCCCTGAGTTCAAGGCCAGCCTGAACTACAGAATGAGAGCTATCTCAAAAAAAAAAAAAAAAAAGATTTGCGAGGAATTTGGAGGCTCTGGGCCCCATCCAACCAAGAAGTATAAGGCTAGAGAGGAAAGGTATGGGCAAATTTGGAGACTTGAGTTATGCGTTAAAAAATGTCCTAACCCAATCACATCTGAAATTCCCAGCATCCAGGTCCCGCAATTCGGCAAGACTGCACTACGAAAGAAGTAAAGTGAATGGGGTAAGCCCGGTGTGGAGCCCTAGGTGAGACCCCCAGTACTGCCCCTGGGAGAACTAACTACAGTTTCCTAGATCCGCAGCGTGCTACCTGCTTCTCATCCTTTGGTGCCATGTAACTGTCTCAAAGAAAAAAGCTGAGAAGAGCGGGAGGGCCAGGACGCCTGGTCTCCGGGGCCCCGCAGCCCGACGCTGCGCACTCGGAAACACGGCCCAGGGCCCTGGCGGAGCGCCGGCGAGGAAGGATCCGAGAGCACCGACCACGGAGCGCGGACGGCGGTGAGAGCGCCTAGGACCTCCCCGCGCCCCGCCCACGGTCCCGGGCGCGGGCGGGGACACTCGTCCCATCATTGACGAGCCGCGCTCGGCGCTCGCTCTCGCCGGAACAAAGTGCAGCCGGGCGTCCGATCCTTCCTCCCGGTGACTTGGCCCAATCGGCACCTTCCTCCTGGAAGTGCTCGGGTGCCTGGCCCGGGTACGACCGGCCAGGCCGAGGGTCGAGGCCCGCAAGGCGGCGGGCGAGCACGGCCCGCAGTGACGCGAACGGAAGTCCCTCCTCGCGGATGCGGCGATCCAGGCGGGAGCGGAGCGCCAGGAGCCGGCCCATGCTGCGCGCCCCGGCGTTGCAGTCCGGGCCTACCGAGCTAACGGTTCCCAGCCTAACGGCTCCAGGGAAAAACACAAAGTCGCCCTCTGCGCGGGGTAAGAGCAGCACCGCAGGCCCGAAGGGATGGGCACTCGGCGGCCCGCCGGACGCAGAGGCAGCAGCGGGCGCTGGGCCGCGCAGAGCGCCCTTCTCGCTGTGCTCGAGGCCTGGCGCCGGCGGGCCGGCGGAAGACCGGGCCCAGCGCGCCGCAGCAGAGGTGGCGGCCCTCGGAGCCCCGGGGCGCGCGCCCTCAGCCCGCCGCGTCGCCGTTCCGCCCCCGCCCCGAGCTCAGGAGTGTGCGCGGCGCCGCCAGGCCCCGCCCCCGGCCGCCTCTTCCGCTTGCTGCGGGGCGGGGTCTACGCGGCCGCCCGACCCGGGGAAGCGGCCACGTCGTGCCGCGCTCCTGGGCGCGCGCGGGCCCGGCACGGGCAGGGGCGGCTCCACCCGGCGCTATGGCCGCGGCCAGCGTGGCCGAGTGCCTGCAGCAGGAGACCACCTGTCCCGTGTGCCGCCAGTACTTCGTGGAGCCCATGATGCTCGACTGCGGCCACAACGTGTGCGGCGCCTGCCTGGCGCGCTGCTGGGGCGCGGCCGAGACCGACGTGTCGTGCCCACAGTGCCGCGAGGCCTTCCCGCAGCGCCACCTGCGGCCCAACCGGCCCCTGGCCAACGTGACGCGTCTGGTGAAGCAGCTGCGCGCCGAGCGCGCGCCGGGCCCGGGCGGCGAGATGGGCGCGTGCGAGAAGCACCGCGAGCCGCTGAAGCTGTACTGCGAGGAAGACCGCACGCCCATCTGCGTGGTGTGCGACCGCTCCCGCGAGCACCGCGGCCACAGCGTGCTGCCGCTCGAAGAGGCTGTGGACGGCTTCAAGGTGAGCGCGCCCGGGCCTGGGGACCGCGCGTGCGGTGCGAGCCGGGCTGAAACAAAGTGTCGCGCGGCGAGTCACGGCGAGGGGCCGCGTCCGGAGCTGTGGCGCAGGCGCACCGCGCTGCCCGCGGTTAGATGAGCGCGCGCATGCGCGGGCGCAGCGCGGGGCCACCCCGGCTCCGGCGGGGGGCGTCCGCCGGGTCCTACTTGCAGCCGGAAGTGAGTGCGGGCTCGGCTGTTCTCGGCTTGCTAGTGTCAGGGCCCGAAGGGCCAGGCTGATGTCAGCGTGGACTCGGGTCGGGACGCGTGCAGCGAGGACGCGGCCGTGCCCGTGGCACAGGTGATGGGCTGCCCAAAGGCTCTTGATTTTCTAGGAGCAGATCCAGAGCCAGCTGGACCACCTGAGAAGAGTGAAGGACCTGAAGAAGAGGCGCAGGGCACAGGGCGAGCAGGCGCGGGCCGAGCTTTTGGTAAGGACTCCTGCGTGGCCCTGGACGAGGCCCATCCTGGTCAGCGCCCAGCCCGGGGCTTTCACGCTGTCTCGTCCCTGTCCCACGGTCTTAGAGGCTGATGTGCCTGTTCTGGGAGAGGAGTTCGGGCTCCGGTTGTAAACAAGGACTTTTACACGCTTATGTACTCCTTGCCTAAGCGCTCAAGACATTTCTGGGCAGTATTACAGATCTTTTTCTCAGAGGCTGAAAAGTGAGTCTAGTGAGTTGGGACCCAGTTAAGTGTAAGAAATGTGACCCTCCAGACAGTGGCCTCTGTACAGGAAGTCTTAGCTGCCCGGCATCCATCAGGAAGACCAGGTGACTCTGCACCCTGGGCTGTACCGTCTGCCGGTGTTCCAATGGAGGGTGGCACTTCAGCTTCCTCATCCTGCAGTGGGGTCGGGTAGACACTGGTTGCCTGTGGAAGAATCAGGGTAGGGCGGGGCTGATGGCTGCCTCCTGAGGAGAAGCGCTCTCTGTGTAAAAGCTTTAGCTAACCCTGAGGGGTCAGAGGAGCTTTGGCTTACGGGGCCCTGGAGCAGCTGGCCAAGTGCCACAGGAAAGTGAGGGACAACAGTGGGTTCCAACAAAAGCTTCCCCACCCCCTTGCTGATCTGTTACTTAGAGCACAACTGAGTGGTGTCCTGACAGTACAGAGAGGCGAGAAGGAAGGACAGGTGGGCCACTGCCAACAGTCAGCCAGGAGAGAGCTTCGGGCTGCTGTGCGTGGGGGATGCGGTGGGGCCGTCACCTGTGCAGGCAGCTTCTGCAGTGCTGCTCTCCAGTGGCTGTCAACTGCAGTGAAGTCCTTCCCCGTGGCCTGCCTCTCAAGCCTTTCCTCTGGCCCTCTTGTACTGTCCAGCCCAAGCCCTGGCTCGCCATGCCCAGCTCTGAGCGTGGGGTTCTGCTTCTGCCTCCTTGTGGACAGGGTGATCTGCGTGAGCCTGGCTCCTGGCTCCTCTCTTGGTCATGCTGTAAAATGCTGTATGAGAATAGCTTCTGTGTGGGCCCTCCACCCGCCTGACACGTCCCTTGTGTGTCTTCCCCCGGCCCCAGACCCACGTGAGGTAGTTACGTGCTCCACACTCATTGCTTGTCCTGTTCTGGGTGGGAAAGCTCAGCCCCATCACCCTTGGCTCAGCTGGGGAGGGCAAGACCGGAAGTGCAGCGCAGGAGGGCCCAGGGTGATGCTGGCCTCTCCCCTGTGCACCTGCAGAGCCTCACGCAGATGGAGCGAGAGAAGATCGTGTGGGAGTTCGAGCAGCTGTACCACTCCCTGAAGGAGCAGGAGTATCGGCTGCTGGCACGGCTGGAGGAGCTGGACTTGGCCATCTACAACAGCATCAACGGTGCCATTGCCCAGTTCTCCTGCAACATCTCACACCTCAGTGGCCTGATCGAGCAGCTGGAAGAGAAGCAGCGGCAGCCCACCAGGGAGCTGCTGCAGGTGAGGCGGCGGGAGGCGTGGCCCAGGTGTGTTGGCAGCAGCTCAGGGTCGCGGCGGACATGTGAACCCCAGGAGTTCTTGCCTGCCTGCCTCATGAGCAGACACACCTGGGGCGACCAAGACCTGAGGGCCCTGGCGAGCCTGTGTGCCTTAGACCCCTGGTTCTGTCTGCCCCAGCTTTCCTGCTCATGGTACTGTAGTGTGACACCACACCACAGGAACAGCCACATGCACGAAGTGGGGCTCCAGTTTCCCCAGGACCACAGTGCAGGAGCAAGCAGCCACCTGTGCGTCCTTGCTCACGTCGTAACACAACATCCTTAGCCTGGGGTGCTGTGGGAGCTCACAGGAGTGTTCCAGCAGCACAACTAGTAGCAGACCAAAGGGTGGCCTGACAGGCATCCCTGCGTGGTTTGGGAGCCAAGTACAATTCTCGGACATCCAGATGTGGTGTGGAGCTCTCACTGGCACCAAGCCAAGCCTGTGCAGGGATGTGGCCATCACCACCTCCTGCAGCAGTGGGCCTCAAGTGTCGTGAAGACCACGGTCATAGAGCCTGCACTCCGAACCGCCTGGCCTTGGAGCAGTGCACTAGAGTAGCACAGCAAGAGCTGAGGACCAGGTGCTAGAGGAGAGGCAGGTGGAGCTTCCTAAGAGTGATCAGAGGGATCAGGAAGATCGCTCAGGAGAATAAGTGTTTGCTTGGCAAGCACGAGGTCCTGAGTTCAATCCCTGGCACTGCAAGAAAAAAAAAAAATGGGGTGATCAGAGCCATGGCTAAGTCTAGATCCCAAGTGTGTGGGGAGGGTTCTTGTGGCGAGGTCCCCTCAGGTGTGAGCAGGGACTGACTGACGGGAGCAGCGCACAAGTTACCACAGGAGCTCCGTGGGAGAGGGACTGCGAGAGCAGGCTGGGAGAGGCCATGGGACGGCGTGGCCAGTAGCTATGGAAGCAGAGCCACTGTGCCTCGCTGGACTGCTGTCTCTGTGGCATTCTTCAGTCATGGTTGCTGTCGTACAAATACCAAGAGAACAGATGGGTTTTTGCACGATGGATTTGAGGGTCTTTTTGTCTTATGGGCTAGGACCTCATGATGTACACCAAGCTGACCTCTGACTTGCCGCAGTCCTGGCTCAGCCTTCTAAGTGTTGGGACTCCAGGTGTATGCCACCACACCCAGCGTTAGTACAGCTTTCTGGGGTGCGTGTACAGTGTGTTCGTTATGGGAAGGGGGTACATCCACAGCCCACCGTAGTCCTTTTTATTTCCCCTTCTTTCCCCCTCCATCTCTAGATCCCCTTTGCATCCTGTTTCCTGCCATCTTTCCTTTGCTCTTCAAGCTACTTAGACTTTGTGTTCCCTGTGAACAGGAAGCCATGTAGTACTTAACCTGTTTCTGATTTGTATCACTTAAAATAAATGGCTTATAGTCCATATATCTGTTAGAAACAAGTCAAGTCTGTTCTCTTCGGCCGAGAAGTTAGGATACCACTGTGTGTAGGTGCCATGTTTTCTGTAAGTAGAGGCCCAGTCTTATTCTCAGTGCTCACATTGAACCTAGGACCTCAAGCATGCCAGGCAAACACCCTACCCCTGAGCCACCCATACCCTAGACCAGCTGAGATGGTGAGGGCAGAGGGGCCTCTGGTGAGAGCCGAAGCTGTCAGGATTGCCTGCAGACCACAGCAGGAGGACAGTGACAGTAGCACTCAGAGCCAGCGTGCTATTGGAGGGACGCAGCATGGCCGTCAGGTGGCACAGCCTGAACTTATTTCACAGTTTTTTCGGGTGAGGGTGTTAAGGTGGGGTCTTCTCCTATATATCACACTGCTCTTGAGCTCACTGGAGTTTGTAGTGGCCTTGGACTTGCGTGGATCCTCCTGCCTCAGCTTCCCGCATACTCAGATTGTAGGTGTGCGCCACCAAACTCAAGGCCCAGTCTGAACTTAACTCTGAGGAAAACGACTGGCGTTGTGTCAGACACGGTCGGGGCCTAATGGGACACTAGGGCAGAGGAGCGCCTCCACCCAGCCCTTGCCTGCCACGTGCATGTACACAGGGCATGGTGGCTGACTGGTCATTGCCAAGCGGCTACTCAGGTTGAGACCCAGTGGTGGGGCAGACACATGGCCTGGACTGGACACCTGTGCTGTACCTACCTGAGGACACACACCTATCCCGGTCCTCAGGGCTGGGGAAGCGTAGGACACAGTGGCCTGAAGGTGCTGTTGTAAGGAGGTGACTGGCTCAGCAGGAGAGCAGCCTGGAGCTCTGAGCTGCTGACCCACGTGTGGTCCGGAATGATTTCACAGAACAGCGGGCGGGCGGGTGGCCTCAAAGAGCTCGAGCCGGTGAGGAGAGCCCAGCTTCCCCTGCCTGGCACGTGGCTCCCGTGGCTCTGGAAACCACGGCTTCTGTGAGAGAGCTTCAGTTGTTACTGACTTCTCACACCATCTCTCTCCTTTCTCTCTTAGGACATCGGGGACACGCTGAGCAGGTACGGTTTTCTCTCCTGTGTGTGTGTGCGCACACTCGTGCGTGTGTGTGCGTATGCATGCTGCTGTGGACTAAACCCAGACCTTGAGCATGTGAGAGCTGCACCACCAAGCCCCGTCCACAGCCCTCTCCCCCAGGAACGCTGTCTCAAGCCTCCTTGTCACTGCTGAGAGGAGCCTGGACCAAGTGGCCTCATCCTGGGCTGCTGCTAGGGAGCCCCAGTGTTTGGGGAGGTGGGGAGGCTCACAGAAGCCGTGGTTTCCAGAGCCATGGGAGCCACGTGCCAGGCAGGGGAAGCTGGGCTCTCCTCACCGGCTCGAGCTCTTTGAGGCCACCCGCCCGCCCGCTGTTCTGTGAAATCATTCCGGACCACACGTGGGTCAGCAGATCAGAGCTCCAGGCTGCTCTCCTGCTGAGCCAGTCACCTCCTTACGACAGCACCTTCAGGCCACTGTGTCCTACGCTTCCCCAGCCCTGAGGACCGGGGAGGTTGGCGCTCGAAGACGAGCCCGCTTCTGTGGGGACAGGCAGGACCCAGCCTCCCCCAGCGTGAGGCAGTGAGGCAGTGAGGCCTAGCAGTTAGCGTGCATGTGCAGGCTTTGGCGCCTGTGCTTAGCAGCCACCAGGTCCTGGTTCTGTCTTCAGTGCCAAGCAAGAGGAGCTGGCACAGAGCTCGAAGGGGGAAAACAAGCTGAAGACTGAGTGGAGGGTGGTCCACAGGAAGTGGCGGAGCCAGCCGTGGGGAACAGCATTCGTGGGTGTGGCGGAGAGGGCCAGCGGGGGTGGCACAGACAGTCTATGTAGAGCTGTAGCTGGGAGGGTCCCTGGGTTCATACGGTCTTACCAGATGCCCAAAGAAACAAAACCCCTTCCTCCATTCTGGTGTCAGTCAAGTTCTGATGATGAGGCAGCCACTGCAGATGGCAGCAGTGAGTGACAGGACTAAGAGGTCCCTGTCTATAACCCCATCGCTCTGGGAGGCGGAGGCAGGAGGGTTGCCAGTTGGTGCTCAGCCTGTGCAGTTCAGTGACTTCAGACTGTGTCAGAATTTAAAAAAAAAGGTGAGAGGTGGTTCACTGTGAAGGCCCAGGCTCCTTCTCTAGCGACTGCAGTACACAGCTTTGCTTCCCATTGGCCGTTCTGCCTGCCCGGAGGCCTGGTCCTCAGGTAGACCACTGCTGGACTCCACCCAAGAAATCAGTCATAGCAGGTTTAGGGAGCAGAGTTTTCAAGTTGTTACGAGGTACTCCACCTCTCCTTGCTGAAATTTGGTCCCATCCAGACCCAAGGGATGTGATCAGCCACAGTACAAACCCTTCGGGGTCCTGGCCAGGCAAAGAACAGTCAACCATAGGCCCTCAGACTAGAAAGAGTCAGTCAGGCAAGGGCCATGTTGGGAATCTGAAGAGGAGACGTTGCCCACTGTAAATACCAAGGCCGGGTTGTGGGGCTCCGTGACCTCTGGCGAGGTTGGCCTCATAGTTCAGCTCAGCTTGGTGGATAACCCCCACTCCTACCCCATGAGCCCAGAGCCTTCTCACCTAGCTGTGTCCGCACACCTTCGCTGGACTGTCCACATGGGACTCGGGCTCATGAACCACCTGATCTAGCTTCTCAGATACAGTGGGCCTCTCTGAAACCTTGCTGTTGAGATGCCATGGCCGGGTGCCTTGCAGGAACTGAGGCGGTGTGAGGTTGTGCTTATTCTGGTGCAGAGGCCCACACTGAGGAGGCGCAGCTGCCCGCTGCAGCACCTGGATCCAGGAACGTCCGAGAGTGCAGGGCGCTTGGCCCAAGCCTGTTCTGGCCTGGGACCATGCTGGAATTCAGAGCAAGATTCATGTGTATTCTTTAAATTTAGGGCTGAAAGAGTCAGGATCCCTGAGCCTTGGATCACACCTCCAGATCTGCAAGAGAAGATCCACATTTTTGCCCAAAAATGCCTGTTCCTTACCGAGAGCCTGAAGCAGTTCACAGGTAATAAGTCTGAGGAGCAGGGAAGAGGGCTCTTATTCTGGGCACTTGGGCATTGCCTGAGGGAGGCGTATGCGCGGCACTGGTGCCAGGATGGGGAGGGGCTGAGCATCTTCTTTTCTCTCCTTAGAAAAGATGCAGTCAGACATGGAGAAGATTCAAGGTAAACTGACAACCTGTCTGGGCATTGAGGTTGGCTTTCTCGGGAGGGACGGGCTCCGTGTTAGAGTGGCGCAGAGACCCCAGTGTTGCTTCTGCTCTGTGCTCATTTACCGTGCCAGAAACAGCCCCACTTCTCAAGCGGGTCCCGTGGGCATCCAACCGGTTGTCACGTTCCGAGAGGGAGGAAAAGAGGCGGTGTAAAGAAGGGTCCGTTGCATGAGTCAGGTAGAGAGGGAACCACAGCTGGGCTGTGCGCTTCCTGGAGCCTGCTGCTCGGCTTGACTGGCTGCATCCTCAGCAGCGCAGACACACGTCACCCGCCCAGCAGCGCCGGCGGAGGCCATGTGCCTCAGCGAGAGGCTCTGTGCTGTGACTGCCTCACTTGTACAAGCACGGGGAAGTGGCAGTTGTGACTACACCAAGGTTGTAAGCTTGGCTTTAGGGCAGAGCCTGGCAGGTGATAAACCCTAGCATGTCCTAGGTGTTGGGGAGGCTGTTCCAAGTCCAGATTTCCTGTGCTAGGCCGCGGCCTCTCGGGCTGGCTGGCTGCTCCTTTGTGTGGTCTTCTCAGGTCTGTATGTCTTTTGGCACCTGGGAGATACCTGTCCCCTGAGCCCCTGGAGAAGTCCATGCACCACCGCTGGTCACATGGGGACTGGCTGGTTCTGACCCGACTTCCTAGCTGTCTGTTTTGGCTCACTTGTTCGGTTGCGGCTTCCACGGCTACGTGGGCGTGCCTGTGACACCACCCCTGTGCCGCAGTGTCGGCTGTCGCAGGAGCCAGCCTCCTTCCACCTTTGGAAGCGGAGGCCCTTGGCCGTCTGGCTCTCAGGCCTCCGTGGAGACCATTTCACAGTGACCCACAGACGTGCTCTTGGTCACACTCCAGAAGGCCCCCAGCCTCCCGTAACACCTTGTCTTGTCCTTTCAGAACTGAGAGAGGCACAGCTGTACTCAGGTAGGTGGTGGAAGACAAAATTGTACTGGGGAAAGGAATAAAAGCCCTCTTGAACCTATCTGCTGCTGTGAATGCCTGGCCAGAGCCTCCGTGGTGGGGGCAGATGGCCACGTGGCCAGTCTTGGGGTCCACCTGAGCTGCCTCAGGCTGCAACTGGGTGAGAAGGGCAGACAGGGCTCGCAGCAAATAGAGGGGGAGACTGCCGCTCCCAGAGCAGAAGACGGGGCCTGCCTGCCCGCCTGCCCGAGTGTGGGAGGGCACCTGGGAGTCCCTGCGGCTTCCCTGTCCCCTGCGGGTGCAGGAGGCGTCCCCACAGCCACCAGCCCCTCTGGGAGCCCTCATTGCGAGGGCAGGCTGCTGTACCCTGGGCCCCGGGCCCCGGGCCCCGCCCTCCGGGCCTCTGGCTCCACCCTCCAGGTGTTATCCCTGGGCGCTGTGCACTGAGGCACAGCCCATTCCAAGCCAAAGCGGAACCCCTGCTGGCTCCAGACCAAGGTTTGATCCCCAGCACCACAAGGGGACAAAAAGTGCCGAACATGCCTGCCCCAGGGCTCTGCAATGGTCGGTGTGGCAGAAGCAGCGCGGGGAAGGAGGTCAGGCGGAGCTGTGCCGCCCGAGGCCCTTGGGCCCTGCCGAGTCGCTCGTCCTGACTGCGCTTTGGGTCTTGAGAGTTGTCAAGGAGTTGATTCCCCTCGGAGACCACTTGAGGAGCTCATGGGACTCCATGAGGACAGAGTCAGTGACCCAGGCGCTGGGGGAGGTGACTCAGTGAGACTGCAGGGAGAGGAAGCTGTTGTGGTGGTCCCTGTCCGGCACGCCCGCTCCTGAGGCTGGGAAACTTCAGGCCAGCTCTGAAAAATATAACTGGCTGGGGATGTAGCTCAGGTCCAACGCTCCGGGTTTAATCTCCAGTACCAAAACACGTTACAGGCTGGCTTAAAAACTGCATGGAGGGGCAACGGCAGTAAGCGTGCAGAGGGAAGGTCTCGTGGGACGAAGGAAGCAACGGGAGAGTCCCCCTGTTGCAGGCCCAGATCCCCAGGTCTCGGCAAGCCAAAGAGCCTTTCGTTTTGCAGTGAGTTACGCCAGTAGAAGTGACGTATGCAGGGCTGGTCTAGCAGAGTCCTACGTGCGGAGCATGAGCTTTCCGCACTGCGTGCAGCTCTGTGGACAGCCAGTCACAAGCACAGGAGGCCCCGACCGTTTAGAATCTGATCGCTCTTGGGCTGCTGAGGCTTCCGTACTAAGGGATTGTAGGCTGGCAAGGAACCCTCAGAATCATTTTAGGGTAGGTACTGGGGCTCAGGAGATAGCAGAAAGGGAATGTGGTAAGTAAGGCTTGAGCACTTTTGTTACCTTGAGTAGTCCTGCGGTATTTCCTTGTGAAATGAATGCGGCCTGCAGCGCGGTGCTGTCCGTGGCGTCCGTGCCTGGGCTGACCTCCCTCTGTCCCGCAGTGGACGTGACCCTGGACCCTGACACGGCCTACCCCAGCCTGATCCTGTCTGACAACCTGCGGCAGGTGCGGTACAGTTACCTGCAGCAGGACCTGCCTGACAACCCCGAGCGCTTCAACCTGTTCCCCTGTGTGCTGGGCTCCCCCTGCTTCATTGCTGGGCGCCACTACTGGGAGGTGGAGGTGGGGGACAAGGCCAAGTGGACCATCGGCGTCTGCGAAGACTCGGTGTGCAGAAAGGGCGGCGTGACCTCGGCCCCGCAGAACGGCTTCTGGGCCGTGTCGCTGTGGTACGGGAAGGAGTACTGGGCGCTCACCTCCCCGATGACTGCGCTGCCCCTGCGAAGCCCGCTGCAGCGTGTGGGCGTCTTCTTGGACTATGACGCTGGGGAGGTGTCCTTCTACAACGTGACCGAGAGGTGCCACACCTTCACCTTCTCCCACGCCACCTTCTGCGGGCCAGTGCGGCCCTACTTCAGCCTGAGCTACTCTGGGGGGAAGAGTGCGGCGCCTCTGATCATCTGCCCCATGAGTGGCATTGACGGCTTTTCTGGCCACATCGGGGGTCCGGGGCGCTCCATGGAGACCTCCCCGTGAGACGCAGGACTCCGAACCACTGCCCAGCACTGGGGCCAGGCGTTGCCTCCACCAGGACTGGATATCCACGCGCCCCTGCCCTCACCACGGGATTCGGGGTGTCCATGCTCCCTGGGGCCTTCCCCGTACAAATTGTGAGCTGTAACCAGAAGTGTCAGTATTGCCCACAAATAAAACTGGATGGCCTCACCTTTCACACCTTGGGTTTTATACCTGACAAGCAGGTAGCGCGTGGAGGGCACAGCGTCTGTTCCCCTGGTGACCCCATGGCTGGGCCTGGGTCCAGGAGGGTTGTTGTTGCTTCAGGGCCAAGGCTGCTGCAGGAGAAGCTGAAGGGGCCCTCGGGGCCTCGTTGTCCTTGGATTACCACCTCTGCCCTGTGCTTCCGGTCTGCCAGGTCTTACTGCACTGGTGAGGCTGCGGCATGCAGGTTGGGTACAGTTGCTGACCCGAGTGTGAGAACCCAGGGTCTCCATCATGCAGCGATGCTACCCATGTCTGCCTCTGTGGTCTATAGGTGCTTAGCCTACTCCCCACCCGCTGCCAGGGTGGGTCCTGGATTCTGGCCAGCCTCGTGCCCTCCACACCCAGGGTTCAGGAATTTGTTGCCTTGCCTGTTCCCACCCCATCTGGGGGACAGGGCGTGATCTTCCCTATATGTGTGCCCCAAGGGCAGCTCATCCCTGGGGCCACTGCTACCTGCACCCTCGGGGGTCAAGGTGGAGCACATCCTGGGGGTGAACCCCAGGATGCTCCTAGTCACGTTTCTCTGGGCACAAGCCCCCGGTTAGAAATAAAGTGTAAAATGGATGTCTCAGCCGGGCGTGGTGGCGCACGCCTGTAATCCCAGCACTCGGGAGGCTGAGGCACGAGGATCGGTGCGAGTTCGAGACCAGCCTGGGCTATGAAAGTGAGCTCAAGGCCAGCCTCAACTGCATAGCGAGACCCTGTCTCAAAAAGACAAAAAAAAAAAAAAAAAAAAAATGGATGTCTTGGTTTCCATTGTTTCCCAGCTCTTGGTGAGATTCGATTCACAGAACCTGTTGGTTTCCAGTATGGCTCCAGGATCCCAGTCTGGTCAGGCTCTTCCACCTAGGTGGTAAAATTCGTTTTCTGGTAGTCCTGAGAAGGCTGTGGCTTGGTGGTGAAGCCCACGTGGTATCAAGCTGTGTTTTCTTAACCTGCAGTGGGACAGTGGGCCCACCTGTAAAACATCAGCCCAGAATGCTTCTGTGTGCAGGGCGGGAGCCTGGGCCTCAGATGAAGTCTTAGGCTGAGGAGGAGACGTCAGGTTGACAAGCCGTCCCTGTTCCCAGGCACTGTATCCTTTCCGCTGCTAGATGAGAGTCAAAGGGCTATGAACTTCCAGTCCAGTCACTGGGGCTCCATGGCTAAGGACACTGGGTTGAGGACAACAGCCTAATGGATTCAGGCTTTAAGACAAATACCAGCAGGGGTGGTCAGCAGGGAGTCTATAAGACTGGACTTTTTTCTGAATTCCCGGAGGTAGGAACATAGAGCAGTGGTTCTCAGCCTGTGGGTAGCGACCCCGGCGGGGGTTGAAAGACCAAAACACAGGGGTCTCCTAAAGCCATCAGAAGATACATATTTATTATATTTATTTTTTTCTTGTTTCAGAACCTTTATTTGTCTATTCACTCATTTTTATGGCCGGCTCAGCCTGCCCCGAGGGCAGGGCTGGCGCCACATGTGGTGCCGGAGATCGAACCGGGGTCCCTGAAGCCTCCCAAGCTTTCCCAAGCAGGCACTTTTAGACCACTGAGCCATCCCGCCGAGCCCGGAAAATACATATTTAAACCCATGCTATGCCATGGCAAAATGTTATTTATTGGAATTAGTAATAAATATTTCTCAACATATAATTAAATACTGTTTTGGGGATTAAATCACTGTTTATGTTTGCTTTGTAGCAATGAGAATACATAATGCATATCAGGTATTTACATTCAGAATCATAACCGTAGCAAAATTACAGTTTTGAAGCAGCCACCAAAATTATTTTTTCGTTTGGGGTCACCGCAGCATGAGGAACGGTATTGCGGGGTCACGGCATTAGAAAGGTTGAGCACCACTGACAGACACTAAACCGTACATGCGCTGAAAGTGCCAATGGCTGGCAGCGCTCGGCCTCGGCGCCAAGAGCCCTACTCACCGCCACTTCCGGCTCCCACCGGCCTCTAGAAGCACCGTGTACTGGACTTGGCAGATACAGGTTCTGAAGCAGGGAGGGCAGAAGGCGGATACCAGGCGCCCAGCGAGGAGGCAGCATGGCCAGGGCTCAAGGTGAACCGGGCACATCACCATGTCCCTCAGCTCTGCCCCAGTGTGGCTTCTGCTCCCTGGCTGCAGGGGCAGAGCAGGCACAGTCCCGACCCCCAAGCCCTGTGGCAGCAGCACCTGCTGGGTGGGCCACGATTGGCCCGCGGCAGGACCTCATCCCACACTCACTGGATTACGGAGTCCACGGAGTCCAGGGAGGGAGTGTGGAGGCTCCGGGGAGCGAAGGCGAGGCCTGCGTGCCTGCCAAGGGCACCCTCGGGGTCTCGCCCATGCTGGCTGAGGCAGCATCCGCAACAAGATGATGACCCAGCTTGTCCACGGACCCATGCTCTTCCCGCCTGAATGAGATAATGAATCTGTAACAGCGAATCTGATCGCCAGGGCTGAACAGGAAAAGCCCCGGACCACGGTGCTTGTAATACCCGTGTTGGTGTGAACAGAAAAGCACAGTTCCGAGGGAACCCCTGCGGGCCGTGCGGGCGTGCGCGGGAGGGTGGGGGGCGGACTTTTGAGTCGGCCGTGGGCCCGCAGGTATTGATTTAACTAGTTCAGACTACCGCAGCTTTCCTCCCCAGAGCCCACCCCGTGTCCTCCAGGGTGGGCTTTTATCTTGCTTTCTTCTCTTACTCAGCTCTAGCTCACCCTTAGCTGCTACTTTTTCAAATAAACCTTGCTACTGCATTCTAAAAATAACTAAGTCCATTTTGAATGGTGTTAAATGGACTCGCACATAACCGTCAATGTGCTCGACTGAGTCCACGGAGACCACGGACGGAGCTGGGCCGGCGGGACTCGCGCAGCACTCGTTTCCTTTAGGAGGGCCTGCAGTCGTCGGTCACACAGCCAGCCTCAGGGGCGCCCGATTTTGGGCTTGGCCGCCGCGGAGAAGCGGGAGGGGGTGGCGCCCTGTGACTGAAACCTGGGCTGGGCCGGCTAGGTGGGCTGGGGCGCTTTCCGCCGGGGCCCACACCTCGGTCACCTGCCAGGCCTTTCGACTCGCTCTCGCGGACGATGCCGTCATCCAACTCCGGGATGGCCGGGCACAGTCCTCAAGCCGAGCCAACGCCGCTGGGCAACGGGAGCAACGTTCTCGGGTTCACTTATGGTGCATCTTATTCGGAAAAGAGCGTAGAGCCTTTGACAACAAAACCAAAGCCGCCACGGCCTAACACAGTGTAAAGGAAGAAAAAGGATGGAGGAAGTTGGCCAAGAATAAAAAGCAAATCGCGCTTTTCCCTAATAGCGAAACCCCAGGGCCGACGCGCCCCAACGGGGCGGGCGCCCACCGCTCCGCGCGTCCCGGCGGCCGGCTCGGCTTCTTCCGTCAGTGGAGACAGGGTCGCCACGGCGCGGCCTCGCCACCGAGCACCCGCCCTCTCCAGAGCTCTCCCCCAGAGTGTACCGGAGTTTCCCCAGTGGCCGCAGCGAACTACCCCACACAGGTGGCCGCCCTCTCGCTGTTGCCAAGCGCCCGTGACGTCATCTTCGCGCGCCGCGCAGACTCCATCTGCGAATGTTCTTTAATGCGAAATCAAGCTCTGCGTTAGCGGGTGTCAGGATGGCCGAGTGGTCTAAGGCGCCAGACTCAAGTTGCACTTCCCAAGTTCGGGGTTTCTGGTCTCCGTATGGAGGCGTGGGTTCGAATCCCACTTCTGACACATTCGTTTTTTTCTTTCTCCATTTTAAAATGTGAAAACACACCAGCCTACCCACGTGAGCCAACAGGTCTTGTCCTAAACACTAACTTTTAAAGTTTGCCATAAGAACCGGCAACCGTGAACGGGAGCATCGCGATGCCTACAAGAGCCGCGAGATTTCGGGCGGCGCTCTGCCCCAGAGAGGTGGGGCACGGGTCCGTGTGGCGGGAGCCCAGGTTCCGGGGGCTTCGAAGATCGCGCCTCGGAGCAGAGTCGGGCGCTGTCCCGGCGCACTCAGCCTCCTGCGAGAGCGCGTCCAGCCGCCAGGCCCGCGCAGCCCGCCCGGAAGCGGCCTGGTGAAGCGGGGAGGCGGAGCCGCGCGGCCGACCCCGTGGTGCCGGAGGGAGGCAGGCAGGAACCGGGCTGCCCCGGCGGCGCGGGCTTCAGCGACGCCTTCCAGAAGCGGCCTGGCGCCGCCCCGCCGCCCCGCCGCCCCGCCGCCCCGCGACTTTGGGGTCGGCCGGGGAGTATGGAGCGAGCAAGTCGGCGAGAGGAAGCCCAAGGTTAGGTTCGTGCTGAGCAAGAATGGCGGCGCAGGACACCACCGCGATCGGGGCTCTGGGGGCCGGAAGCCGCTTCCCTCACCGGGGGGCCAGGCGTCCCTGCGGCCGGCCGCGGCGGGCCTCGGGGTCCCTGCGGGGCCCCCAGCGCCGCCCCACACGACCCCCGCAGGACAGGGCGCCGTGGGGCGGGAGGGCTGTAGTAGCCTCAGCCCTTAGGCTCCTGTTTCTGCCCGTTACAAGCGGAAAGGGCATTTCCGGAACCTCGGAAGTAGGCGACGCTTTCCAGGGTCCGGACAGCGGCAGCAGGCCGAAGCCGGGCTCGGCTCCCGACCTCTGTGCGCCCAGCTCCCGCCGCCGCGGCAGTTCCGCGGGGCGGCGCGGAGCTTGCGGCACACAGTGAGCTCGGCCGTCCCTTGGGGGTTCCAACACACCGGTGAAGGTGGCCTCGCTCTGTGTCGTACATGTCCATCCGGTTATGAACCAAGAACAAATAGCTCAAAAACAGGCTTTTTTTTTTTTTTTTTTTTTGGTCTTTTTGAGACAGGGTCTCACTGCGCAGTTCAGGCTGGCCTTGAGCTCACGTTTGTAGCCCAGGCTGGTCTCGAACTCGCACCGATCCTCCTGCCTTAGCCTCCCGAGTGCTGGGATTACAGACGTGCACCACCACGCCCGGCTAAAAACAGGCTTTTTTGAGTAGCGCTGAATAAAATGACTTTTGAGCCAAGTGTCTCACTAGGTGGCACAGGCTGCCCTCTGACTCTTGGGGGCCCTCCTGCCTCAGCCTCCAGGATCCTGGGATTACAGTAAAAACTATAAATAAAGTATTAAGGAAGAAAAATCTTGTTTTTCATGCCACAGGAGGTCATGAGGTCAACAAGGGTCACTGGAGTTAGCGTCTGAATTAATTTTCTTGTTGCTGAAATATCCCTGACCCCAGGCTCAGTTTGCAGAGGTTTCTGTCTTCAGCTGGCTCAAGGCCGAGCTGCCTGGCTGGGGGCAGCAGCTGGTGGGGATGGAGGACAGCGAAAGGAACACCCGAGACGGAGGAGACACCAGAGACAGAGAAGAACCTTAACTGTTAATTTTATGGAAAAATTATGTTTATTTCACAAGAAATAGGAAAGTAACAATCTGTATTGAGTATTGTCTTAGCATACAAGATACAAGCTTATGGGGCTGGGGAGATAGCTCTGAGGCACAAGTGCCTGCTGGGCAAGTGCAAGGTCGTTAGTTCGAACCCTGGTCCCACAAAAAAAAAAAAAAAAGATACAAGCTTATGAAATTATCAGGTGATATTAGCACAGACCTCTTTTTTTGTTTTGTTTCAGAACTTTTGTTTGGTTGTTTATTTCTATGGCCGGTTCAGCCTGCCCTGAGGGCAGGGCTGGCGCCGCCTGTGGTGCTGGGGCTCAAACCGCGGTCCCTGAAGCCGCCCAAGCTTTCCCAAGCAGGCGCTTTAGACCACTGAGCTATCCCGCCAGGCGCATAGACTTTTTTTAATGAAGTAAAAATACACTACTAGGGGCCAGGCGTGGTGGCGCACGCCTGTAATCCCAGCACTTGGGAGGCTGAGGCAGGAAGATCGGTATGAATTCGAGGCCAGCCTGAGCTACCAAAGTGAGCTCAAGGCCAGCCTGAACTGTATAGTGAGACCCTTTCTCAAAAAGACCAAAAAAAAAAAAAAAACTACTAGTATAACTGTTTGCATGTTTTCCCTTCCTGTCCCCTTTCCCCACCCTAGTTCCACTTTGCTTTTGAACAGTTTCCATTTCACAGCAGCTATTGTACATTGTAGACCTTATGTATGGGAAACTTCCAGTTTCTCATGACAGCAAGACAATGCAGTGTGTGCACATGTGGGTCTGATTCATTTCACTTATGAGTATGGCCTGAAGTTTCATCCATTTACTTATAAAAGACTCAAGTTTATCCTTCTTTATGGCTGAGTAGTACTCCAATGCACAGATATACCAATCTTTTATATTCATTCCTCAGTGGATGGACATTGGGGTTGTTTCCAAGGGGCGGAGGGAATGCACTCCAAGAGTGTGCCAGCTCTGCCAGGCCACAGAGAGCTCTTGGTGGCTCTGTCATCTAACATGCAGCTTAAAGTCTGTTCACATCATCTGTGTTTTGCTCATTAACTTTTGTGCACTGAAATAAAAGGTATTTGCATAGCCTGTTTATTTTCCTAGACAGAATAGCCAGAGTTGGTAACAGAGCTTATTATGCAGAAGAACAATTCTGAGGAAATAAAGTCACAAATAAAAGACAGCGTGGTGCTGGCAAGTGGTGCAGAAGTCTCATACCCAGGGCAGCTTTGCAGGTGCCTGCATGCATGGAGGCTTCCAGTGCCACCGTCCCTCTCAATTCGCGGGGCAGTGCTGGGCCTGGGGCAGCCCAACAGGCTCTGGTGCACATGCCCAGGAGGAGCTTGTGCCCAGGTGTCAGGATCCATAAATGTAGGGATCCGGTGATCTTACTGTGAACGGTTCAACTCTGGGAAGACACGGCAGTAGGAATCAGAAAGATAGACAAGACAAACAGTTGGGCTAGGTGGCTGCCAGTCTGCCTGATGAGCAAGACTAACTCCATGCATGCACAAAGGATCCTTTATTTATACTCATACAAAGTTTGCATCCCGTAACACAAGGCTACACGGCAACCAATAACTGGCCTGAACCAGACAGGATGTTTTTCTCAACACAATACTGGGGTAGCTTTCCGTTCCAGGCAGGGTAGCCCAGTCTCACCTACACACGCTTGATAGATTTCCTGGCTTCCTGTGGCTCCCGACAAGGAGGAACACGTGCCCAGGAGCACCAGGGTCTGGCCTCACAAAGGAGGGCCCCTGGAAACCTTCCGGTGCTACCCTCAACTCCATCAGGGAGCAGAGGCTGCCGAAGCGTGGGAACCACAGAGAAGCTCTCCAGTGTGTTCCAGGTTAGTTCACCATCAGCATCCACCGAGCACACTCTGGAAACAGCACCAACTTACTTTCTGTGCTAGGAATTGAGCCTAGACAGTGCTAAGCAGAGACCCCTAAGCTATTTTATTTTGTCTTGAGACAGAGTCTTGCTAATTTGTGTACCTGAATCGTCCGCCTTGGCCTACTGAGTACCTGGGATTAGAGGGTGGCCGTGTGCCCCAGGGCTCAGCCTGAGACAGGCCTGGCTATAGACGCAAAGAGCGTGGGAAAGCCTTCCCGTGCAGGTGCTGACGCTCCCATGAGACACCACACAGGAGCGAGACCACCCCCAGCAAGGCTGTGGGGCACTCCATCGCCTGGAGCCGCAGCCCATCCAACATCTGCCAGATCCTTCTAGTAGAATCCTTGTGTGTCCTGTAGAAGAGTACTCCGTGGTCAGGCGGCTGTGGACGGCGAGAACCCACTCCAAAGAGAAGCCCTGAAATGGAAGTGGGGCGAGAGAGGTCCTGAGCTACTACGACCCCGGCTCGGTGCACCGGGGCCGCCGGAGCGCACCCAGGCTGCTGGCCGCAGGAGCAGCTCCGGGCGTGGGCAGGGGCGCCACTCACGCTGAGCCTCAGCAGCAGCCGGCGCCAGGCTCGCCCTTGCCATTTCCCAGTTCTCTCTGCCTTCATCCTTAGCTAGTTTGAACCGCTTGTCTTCTGCCTTTCCAATTTCCTTCGTATTCAAGAGTAACACAGGCTCTCGAGCTCATCTGGCAAACGCTGTCCTGCCTGTTGCCTTCACGCGCCAGGAGGGAGGAAACCGCGCCAAACCCCTGCTGCGTGGAGGCCACCTCGCAGGGCAGCCCGGAGGCCCGCGGGGGACAGAGCAGGGAGGAGGCGTGGCCCGGTGACCCCAGGCAGAGGCCGGGCCTCAGGCCACTGCTCCCCGCCTCAGGGCTGCCCTCAGCCTCACGCAGGCCACAGCTCTGGGCAGCTGCAGCAGGCGCTGCTGAGCGCCCGTGGGATCCCCGTGGGCTGGTCCGCCGCCGCCGACCTGCCAGTGTCCTCCGTGGCTCTTGCAGACGTCACCTGCTTCCCAGCTAGGATCAGCCCTGGCCTTGTCCATAGCGAACCCACGCGCTGGTCTTCAGCACAGACGCCACCGTCCGGAGTCCTGAGCCCCGGTGCGTGCTTGGGTTCCCGACGTCTGGCCACGTGGTTCGAGGTTGGTACACGGGGAAGGATACAGCATAGAGCTGTGCGAGGAACCAAACGCAAGCTTGTCTAGCGCAGCTCCACGCGGGCGGGCGGGTGGAAACACCAGGAGACCCCTGGCTCGGGGCTGCCAGGGTCCCAGCAGGCGCCACCCTGCATCCGTGGGGGTTTTAATTGCTGAAATTGAGACAGGCTACAGTGCTCTCTGCTTGAACATTTCCATTTCTTAGGGATGCCTAAGATGGACCTTAGAAAAAAAGACCCTTAGATTTGATGATGTAACAGCAGGGACTGGGCAAGAGCCACGCTGATGCTGAGTAAATGCAAAAGGGCGGCCAGGTCGGGGTGTTTCCACACACGTGGTTTTGGACCGGTGTGTCTCCCGGGCACTATCAGGAGATAAAAGTCATTCAGGAAGGTGCCCAGGAAACGCACGGTCCCTGTGACCTCAGGCAGACCTCAGAGATGCGAAGCTTGCGCTTGGACTTCTTTCTTCAGTGCTAAAGATAGAACCTAGGGCCTCACGCACTCTGGGCCCAATCCCAGATTTAGGGTTCATAAAATTATGGAGCTAGGATGTAGCCTGTAGTGCTCGGCCTAGTACTGCAGGGCTGTCACAGCCCTGACCACCAGCAGTGCCACTTGCACACGAGCGCGCACACACACACACACAGTTACATCTACATATACTATGTATTATAGGAAATAGTTCCTGCACACATAAAGGTGAGTCCACGAGGACACCTATATATGCCACTGTCGAATGCGCAGCCCACCGTGAGCACTGAAAGGAATTAAAGAGCTGGGCATGGCAGTGTACACCGGTTATCCCTGCACTCAGGAGGCTGAAGCAGGAAGATCGACATGAGTTCAATGCCACTCTAGGCGACAAAACAAGACTTTCTCATAGCAAAAACCAAACAAGACTCCATCTCAGTATAAAAGTGGAAGGAGCTGGGACGTGGCTGGTTTCAGGCGCAGTGCAGCAATCAGTCAATCAAATCAAGGAAAACATGGCTAGGAGTTTGCCAGGACTCTGGGTGTAACCACAGAATTTCATGCCCTCTTGTTCTGGGGCTGGAAGTCGGGGCGGAGGCGTCAGCAGGACAGGGACCTTGAGCTCCGCATGGCCTCCCGGCCTGGCCGACAGCTGCATTATGCTGTGTGTGTGTGTGACTGTCCTTAGGTCAAAGTCGACCCCTTCTGTAAGTACATTGGTGCTGTTGGATTGAAGCTCCTAATTTAACTTTCTGGCGGGTTTTTTTACTTTTTTTAGGGAAGGGTGTACAGGGTGTTCAGAGTCTCACTACCAGATCCGACTCCTAGTTTCAGAACCTTTGTTTGTTTGTTTATTTATTTATTTTTATGGCCGGCTCAGCCTGTCCTGAGGGCAGGGCTGGCACAGCATGTGGTGCCAGGGATCAAACTGCAGTCCCTGCAGCTGCCCAAGCTTTCCTAAGCAGGCGCTTTAGACCACTGAACCATCCTGCCAGGCCCCCAGATCCGACTCCTAGTGATTTACAGCCTCCATGCCCAGTCTCAATTCAATTGCCCTCTCAAAGCATACCTCTGGGCCCCTGTGCCTGCTTGCAGGTGCTTTAATCCGCTGAGCTATTTGGCCAGGTCTTCTGTTTTTTTTTTTTTTTTTGTCTTTTTGAGACAAGGTTTCACTATGCAGTTCAGGCTGGCCTTGAGCTCATTTTTGTGGCCCAGGCTGGTCTCGAACTCACACCGATCCTCCTGCCTCAGCCTCCCAAGTGCTGGGATTACAGGTGTGTGCCACCACGCCCAGCTCTGTTTTGTTTTTTGTTTTTTCCAGAAAAGGGCTCACCATGTATTTTAGGGTGTCTCTGAACTCACTATGAAGCCAAAATTGGCCTCCAACTCCTGGAAATCCTCCTGCCTCAGCCTCCTATGGTTGGAATTACAGGCACGGCCCCCATGTCTGGCCTAATGTAACCATTAAATGAGGTCACACTCTGACCCAGTGTCACCCCATGGAGGACGCTATGCAAGCCATGCTGCTGTTCACAGTGCTCCCTCGGTTGTGAAGGGCTCTGTTGGCCACTGCTGGGCTGCCGTGTGGCTCTGCTGCGGGCCGTGGCCCTGGGCTGTCAGTGTCTCAGAAGTCCCCAAGCTGCAAGGCCCGGCACCTGGGTGAGCCGAGACCTAAGAGCGTGCAGCTTGCCTGCGGAGGCGCTGGCACTGCGAATGCAGGGGGCACACGTGCCTAACGTGCACGCAGAACGCTGGAGTTTGTGGGGAACCTCGCGGGGTCTGCCCCATGCAAAGGGTCGCACCTTTGCAGCCCTTCCTAGGACTGGAGGAGGGGTCAGCCGGCTAAGGAGCACGTGTTAAGCAACCACAGATTTTCAGGGCGCATGCGGCCTTGATGCAGTCCGCCCCAAGAACCCCAAATGAGCCACTCCTTCCTCACTCAGCCTCCGGTAGGCCCCTGGCTGCTATCACTGCCTAGAAGGGCGGAGATCGCGGAGCTGGAGGCGGCAGGACTTCAGGTGCCAGCACTGGCCAGAGGCGGAGCAAAGGCCCTGGCACAGTGGGCGGTGTCGGGCGTCTGATGGCCAGCCAGAGATCCTGAAAGCCTGCGTGGTAGGGCTCTGGGAAGCCCTTCCAGGGCCCGCTTCCTTTTCCCAGCTCTGCATACCCCGCTGCCTTGTAAGCACTAGTGCGGCACTCACCGACCACGATCCTTTCCTCACTGTGTAGGACCCAGGCTGACCTGGGCTTTTTCAGCTGTACCTGCCCAGCTGACCGGAACAACTCAAAGAAACATACGTGGCATCGAAGGAGCTTCATCTCTGGGTGCTGCCTCGGAAGTCTCTGTCCCTTTGCTGCTGTCACACCGCTGAGCAGGTCCTTCCCACAGAACCCGACTTGGCCTCCCCAGGGTCCAGGGCCATGGCTCTGAGGTGCCCACTGGCCAAGATGCTGCGCAGTCCCAGCGTGTGTGGGCACAGAGTGGCCAGAGGGCACGGCCAGGCACCACCCGGGCCATGCAGACCCTGCCACCAGACGGTGGCGGATGGTGACTTGCTAGGCCCTGCCCGGTCCTTATGCTGGGGATAAAATTCACAAATGAAACCCTCCAGTGGGGGCAGATTACCACTGACTGGCCCTGCAACCAAAGCCTTCTAGGTAGCACACACAGAAAATTCAAAAACTTCAGACACCCCTCATTCAAAGACGCAGTCCACAAAAGGGCTTCTGTGATGCACACACACTTTCGCATGGACAAATACAAATGGCAGGCAAACACAAGAAAACATGTCCGACAGCATTGGTCATTGGGCAAATGCAAATTAGAACAACATTCAGATGCTGCCTCACCCAAGGCTGAATGGCTGACATCAAGCAACCACCCAATAACAGGTGCTAGCGGGGCAGCGGGGAAGAGGAGCCTTGCTCCGCTGTTGGTGGAGTGCAGAGAGGGACAACCACTATGGACAGCAGTGCGGAGATTCCTTAAAAAGGTAGAATGTTAGCCGGGCATGGTGGTGCATGCCTATAATCCCAGTACTTGGGAGGCTGAGGCAGGAGGATCGGTGCGAGTTCAAGACCAGCCTGGGCTACAGAAATGAGCTCAAGGCCAGCCTGAACTGCATAGTGAGACCCTGTCTCAAAAGGTAGAATGCTGGAGCCCGGCAGGATGGCTCAGTGGTGTAAAGCGCCTGCAGGCGGCTGCGGGGACTTCGGTTTGATCCTGCACCATTGCATGATGTCTAACTGCGACGACAGAACACAGGTAAACTGGCAAATTTGGAATCGCTGAAAAAACTGCTGCGGACTCACAGGACGGACGGTAAAGGCTGGCGAGTGGTCCGCACCGACTGGCTGCGTGGCTCAGAAACCTCCAAAAAAGGCAGAATAGCCTGCTCCTGTCCTGGCTCTCTCACAGTACTGACCACTTCAGCTGGCGTGCAGCCCACACAGAACCGAGCACGAAGCACACAGGGAGGGGTGCCCCTGAGCAACACCCGGGTGCCCTGAGGAGCGAGCGCCCGGGGCCCAGGCTGAGGCAGGAGAGTCACGGTGAGCTTGAGGCCAGCCTGGGCTACTGTTGGGAGCTGCAGTCGAGCTACCTGGTCTACCGGGCTTGAGAGAAAAAACGTCTGGCCACTGTGGGCAACCTGTGCCCTGCGCCTTTGTAAGGGTGTAAATAAAGGTCCTTACTAGTGTTCAGGAGGTCACTTGGCCAGCCAGGCAGGCGGGCCACCGCGCGGCCCAGCTCCCGTCTCCTGTCTGTCTCTTCCTCTTTCCTGCTGCCATTTCTCCCTGGGTACAGCAGGCCACCCTGAGAGATCAACTTTAGCCTGATTTACGTGACATAGGGGCCTGGCAGGATGGCTCAATGGTCTGGGGCGCCTGCTTGGGAAAGCTTGGGAGGCTTCAGGGACCGTGGTTCAATCCTTGGCACCACATGCTGCGCTAGCCCTGCCCTTGGGGCGGGCTGAGCCAGCCATAAAAATAAGTGAATAAACAAAGAAAGGTTCTGAAACAAGAAAAAAATAAATAAATAAAATAAAAAATAAAAAATAAATAAATAAACTTTACATGACATAATATGTGCATCAAAAAATCACATGACACTCCACAGGCAAGTATGATAGTTGGGTAGCAAGGTAAATTTAAATTTATACCAATGTATTTCAGTTTTTGGTGACGATGTAAACAAAATTGTGTTTTTAATTGTTTCTTATGTTTTTTTTTTTTTTTTTTTTTTTTTTTTTTTTTTTTTTTTTTTTTTTTTTTTTTTTTTGAGCCAGGATTTGACTGTGTACCTCAAGTTGGCCTGGAATTCTTGGTCCTTGGATGCTTAAGGTTATACCACTGATACTCTTTCTTTTCACTTCAAATTCCAACTTGTGGTTCTGTATATAAGAATGAGAGTGTTGTGGATTAGCCTAAGGCCTCCAGCCTTGCTTGTCATGGTGTAGTCCAAAGGTTATTGTCCCTAGAAAGTATGGAACAAAGAACCGAACTAAAGAACAAAAGCCCGATCAGATGTGCCATCCCGTGCTAATTCCAGCAAGCTGGGACTCAGGGAAATAGCACATTCGTGGAGGCACCTTTCTGTCCTTTGTTCCTTTCACTGGGAGATTGCCAGCTAATGAGATGTAAAGAACGGACTGCTTACACCCAATTTCTTATGCACATTCATTAGCCTGTTTTTAGCCCTCAATAAATATAAGAGATTTCCCTGGCTCTGGGCTCACTTGGAGAGACTCATCTCAGTGAGACCTCTAAAGCTACCTTCATCAGGTCTTCTCGTCGTTTCTTTCAGCCCCAAATCATAATAAACACTTGCTATGGTTAGAGAGAGTCTCACTATGCAGTTCGGCTGGCCTTGAACTTGTCATGTGCTGCAGGCTGGCCTCCAGCTCATGGCAATCCTCCTGCCTCTGCTGACATGACATGCAAGTGCCATGCTGCCTGGTCTATAATCAGTTTTCCAGAATTTTTAAAAATATTTTCTACATTGATAGTGTGCAGGCAGCCAAGTTATGGGCAGTCAGGGCTAGGCCCTCAGGGAGACAACCCAGAAGACAAGACACCTTACAATCTGAGAGAGACGGGGCTCCCGCTGTGGGCCGGACCTAGAGACCAAAGACACTGCTCACCTTCCTGAAGTTAAGCATCCGGGATTGATCGCCACCCTGAGGAAGCCAGGAAGAGTCACTAATCCGACTGCTACCAGCTGGCTACTGCACAAACTCCTGTTCCATATTTTTGCCCACTTGCTACGTGACTCGCTTCCCCATCCCATCCTGCACTTAATTTTACCTGAGCAGTGGTGCTTGTACCCTCACTGGTTGGCCATACTTGTGTCCCACCTCTCGTCCACCTGAGTTCCCACGTTCTCCACCACCTTAGACCCTCCTCACCGCATGGTTTTCCCTCTTTAAAAATCCCTGAAAGGGAGCTGGGGAGATAACTCCAAGGCACAAGTGCCTGCTGGGCAAGTGCAAGGTCGTGAGTTTGAACCCC
>PVJA010021422.1:12701-35688 GCA_004027025.1 Myocastor coypus | reverse complement strand
CATAAGTCTTATCCAGATGGCATGGGAATTATGAATGATAATTCATTTAAAAATTATGTTAATTGTGTCAATAAAGAACTGTAGTATAGGTACACAATACCAAATTGTCCAACTCTATGTTGTTCTCTAAATCATTTTAGACAATGATCATTTCGTTTCTGGAGTGTCATCTGTAATAATGCACCTATATCTGCCTTCTACATTTTTTCAGGAGCAGGATGGATTAGCGTGGAGCCCATGAGTACAATCAGAAAACCATTCCGCTTGTAAAAGGAATGTACCATTGTTAGTAGTACAGTTAAGGTGTACCCAGGAGAGCATGCTGTTACCGATAGCTGAAAGGTAAAAGAAAATCCTCTATGGGAAAGGTCTGTGAAATGAAAGCCACAGGGCAATCAAATTCTACCCAGGCATTATTAAAATATTAAAGAAGGAACACAAAAATGCAAGGCAAAAATCCCAGCATTTCAGAAAATTATTAGCATATCCAAAATTCAAAGGAATTGGAGATACTAAATCAAGCCATAAACCTCATTTCAGCAGTGGAAAATTGGCAAGAAGCATCTTCAGCTTGCTTGCTCCATGGAACAGCTCAGCTTTATGGTCTACAAGCTTCCTTAGCACAAGACCTGGAGTCCTTGTTACATGCAGACAATGAAAGAGGTGGAGGACTGAAGGAAGAAGCAGACAGTGCACTAGATCATGGATTGACAGGAAGAAATAGGCACAGATTCACTCGAGCTGTAATCTGTGTTCAAATTGTCTTGCCAAGGATAGGTGGCACAGTTGACCAAAAGATTTCTAGACAACCTGTAGAAATGTCGATAATTTCTGAGCAGGCATTTCCATTAACTAAGCTCTAATAATGACCTCTGATCTTCAAGCACTTTCTTAATGCTGAAATCATTGAAGGAAGACTCTAAATGAAGGAAGCATATAATGTGACAGTCAAAAGAATATATGCTAGAGGAATTAAACATTATGTTCACATAAGCAAAGCTCCATATAAGTAGTACAAATGATAGCTCTGAGTTGTCTTTAGCTGTGCTGAGCAACTCCCCTCCTGAGCATTTTTTCCAGAAGAACTGAAACCCTCCTAACACAGCGATATGCGTGCACCCATGTCTATAGCAGTGCACTTTGTTGTAGCTAAATCTTGGAGATAACCCAAATGCCCACCAACTGAGGAATGAATAATGATGATGTGGTATTTTTATGCAGTAGGGTGTTATTTAGTAATAAAACAAGACAAATCTGAGTCTTTTGTTGGTAAATGGATGTTATCAGAGAACATACTCTCAGGTGGAATAAATCAGACTCTTGCGTGCAAACATTGTAGTGTCCTCTTAATGTGAAAACCTGAAAGAGAAAATGTAATCTGAAAGATACAATAGGTACTGAAAAAAGATAATTAACTTATTCAAAGGAAAGAGTTACTGAGTTGAGGAGAGGGACAGGAGAGTGTGTGGTGGAAAGACATTTCCCTATGTATGTTATCAGGATGTTTTCAGCATCCATACTGTGCATTTCTGCTGGTTTGTGGCAAGAATCATGTTATGGTTTATGTCTAGTTGTCCCCCACAAAGCCTCATGCAATCATGGGGCGTGGCTTCTATAGATTGAGACTATATTCATGATCCCTGGGATTGTGTTTTAGTACTGATGGGATTATCTGTCTGAGTAAGGCTGAGACTATGGGTGTGGTCTAGGGCGGATATCCTAAGGCAGAGAGCCTGAATGTCATATAAAGAGCAACAAAGAGACAGAGTAAAGCTGTAGCTGTTGCTCTCTGCTGCCCTGTTTGGTTGGCTGCCTCTGCCATCAATTTGTTGCTGTTCCACCACCATGAACTGGATGCTTTCTGCCCTGTTCCACTCAGCCTTGGGCTAGCCGAATATGGACAGAAACCTCCACGAACTTTCCTTCTTCCTTCATTTTGAGTGTTGGGTATTTGTCCCTGTAATGAGTAAAAAGTGACTAAGACAAAGCGGTTAATACTTAAGTTGTTTCAGCTCTGTGTTAGTTGATACATTGCATAAATTTGAGATGTTGGGAGCTTGGCTGTATCTGCTTCTTGATTCCATGGCCTGGGGCATGGGGGGAACCCCATCATAGAGTCAGGAGGACCTGCCCCAGAGTGACTCTGCACAAAAAAATATATATAAAGGAGTTGAGGAAAGCTTCTGTACCCAATTTTCTGGGAGTAGTTCTCATCTTTGCTGCAACACTTCAGAGCCATGCCAGTTAGGAGGAACTCCAGTCTTCCCAGTGGATCTCCAGTCTTCACAGTCAGCGTAGAAGGAAGAGAGAAAGCTTTGGTAGACACTGCAGCTGCTCCTCCTCTGCTTCTTGTTTTCTGCTGTCATGAACAGCTGCCACTTGCCTTGAAACCAGCAGAGTATGGACTGAAAGCTCCGCTGACTGTGAGCTAAACAAAGTTTTCCTTCCTTCATTTTGCATGTTGGTAGTTTGTCTCAACAAAGCAGTGGGTGAAAAGTAACCAAGACAGCCTCTTTTTCCCAATTGTTTGTACTTTTTCTCTCAATTTCTTATACAATTCTTTTTTGTTTTTCTCTCCTCTTCCAATATTACATGCATATATCTGTTAACATGAATAGTTAGTTAAAAGATACCACTTTGTAGGAGAACAAATTCTGTGAAATTTATATTACTTTGTTAAATGAAATACTGTATCACTTGTAGTTTTTTGTTTTAATATTATTGTGTACTTCTATAAAAATAAAAAACAGCTTTGAAAGTTAGAAGTTTTAGAAGACACAAATAGCCGGGCGTGGTGGCTCACGCCTGTAATCCCAGCACTTGGGAGGCTGAGGCAGGAGGATCATTGTGAGTTCGAGACCAGCCTGGGCTACAAAAGTGAGCTCAAAGCCAGCCTGAACTGCACAGTGAGACCCTGTCTCAAAAAAAAAAAAAAAGACACAAATATGGTTAACAACACTAAATTCAAAGGACAAAGGGAATGTGCAAGAATCTGACATAGTCACAGGAGGAGGAGGCAGATGCTCATTTCTACCTGAGACAAATGATTTGGCTTTGCAATGATGCAGCCAAAGGAAACAAAAACATACAGCTTTGACACACAGTATGCAACAGCTGATTGCACACATCATTTAAAATTAGTGCAAAAGGAAAGAATGAATTGACAAGCCAAGGGGAAGGAAGACGAGAAAGACAAAATAAGGCTGCTGTGCAGAATTTAGCGTTTAGCTGAATCATCTACCATCTGAAATTGATTATAGGTTTCAGCTTGTCTCAAAGATTAAATGTGTTTTTCTTTTCAGAGAAACATATGAACATTATTAGATGCCTGTGTCTAAAACTCTGTGAAACCAAAATGGAAGTGTTTGCCAACAGCTATCTTAAAGGAAGAATGAATTTAAGATTATAAATATATATATATATATATATATATATAATATATATACATATATATGTACACACACATTCTTATAAAAGGTATGAAATGATTCTTTCATCTTAGCATTCATGCAATTAACTTTGAAAAAGAAGAAGATAAAAGCAGTCAATAATATTTGCATTGAATTAGATGTGGGAGATTTCCATAAGGGATAACTAAGTAGGCTTATAGCCAGTGTGCTATTCCAACTAACTTATACAAATCAACACAGAAAAGACATTTCTCATAATAATACCAGTTTAAGTGGGCTTTAATCCATAAGCAATTCTAAATTTCATGCCCCACCAATTTTTAGCACTGAATTTAAAATAATGATGTAAATATTCATATTTCTTTGTGTATATATGTGTTTTATAATTTAATAAAATATGTAGCTGATAATTTAGTAAGAAAATCTCATGTTAAACTACTTATGCTTATTTGTAATTTCCTGTCAACAAAGAAAAATTGAAGCCATCAATAATAAAGTCGTGAGGAGGATGGGATAAAATGGAAGCCTCACACACTGTTGATGACAATGTATATCATCATAGCCATTATGGAAAATATCACAGGGTTCCCCTAAAAATTTAAAGTAGAATGACAACTTGTTCTATTTGTTGCAATCACACTACTTTATACATATGAAAAGGAAAATAATTCAGTAGGGTGAAGAGACAGCTGCATTCCATTGGTCTTTGGTGCACTATGGACAATAGCCAAGAAATGGAAACAACCAATCAATTGCTGAGTGGAAAAGGAAATCATGATATATTTGAATAATGTTCAGTATTTAGAAAATAATGAAACCTGTCTTTTGCAATAACATTGGTGGAAAATATATCATTATATTTAATGAAATAAACCAGGCACAGAATCCCAATGACTACAAGATCTTGCTCACATACTGGAGAGTAATAAAGTAGATTTCACTGAAGAGGAGAATGAAATAGAGCTTACCAAAGGCAGGAGAGAACAACAGGGATCAAGAGAGTGAAACACTTCACCCACTCTACCCAAGGCAGCTAGATTGCAGTGAAATGTAGTGAGCTGTTGAAGGCTGGGGTAGCTATTGATATTGTTTATGTATTATATATTTCAAAAACTTAGAGAAATAGATTTTTAAATTTTTTTTTAACCATAAAGAGATGAGAAATAGTCAAATATCTAGGATTAGAGGTTCCTTTTCACATAGCTGCTCCCCTTCTGGGTATTTTTCCAGAAGAATTACAACCTCGTACCATGGAGATATGTGTGCTCCCATGTTTATGACAGTGCAATAGTCATAGCTAATCCTGGAAACAACCCAGATGCCCATCAACTGAAGAATGAGTAAAGGAGAAGTGATGTCTTTACACAGAGCAGTTTTATTCGGCTATAAAAGAGGATAAATTTGAGTCCTTTGTTGGCAAATGTGTGCAACGAGATTAAAAACTCTTAAAGTGAAACAAATCAGACCTGCATGTGCAAACATCATATTGTCTCCTTCCTGTAAATGACTGAAGCAGTAAATGAGATCCTAAAGTATAGTACATACTGTGAAAGAGAAAGAAACTGCTCAAAATAAAAGGATAACTGGAATGAAGGAAAGGAGGAGAAGGTAAAGAAAATTTTATATAATGTATATATATATATATATATATATATACATATATATATACATATGTGTGTTCTATAAAGTTATATATATATGCATATATGTATATGTTCACATAAGATAACTGTACTACTAATCTATATTAGTTAATTGAAAGTAACAGTTAGTGTTCATATTCTTTGATCAATTTTGCATGCCTACATCTGGTAATATAAAACAAATACTTTACAATATATTGCAAATATTTTAAAGATAAAAATATGCAATATGGTAACTACAGTTTCCCTATTACCTTGTTTCAAAATTCTGTGTCACTTTTGTTTTTTACTTGCTTTAAAATAAAAAAAAATTACAAATAAAGCAAATATGTTTTAACTTATTTAAATATTATAAAAGTACACATATATTGCAGCTCACATGGTACTTTATATATCTATATCTATATGTGTGTGTAATCTGCATACTTTAAATATATCAGCTAAAATAAATTAATTTTGATGAAAAGCACAAAAGAAAAGGAAAAATGAGGCAATAATTATGTGTAAGCTCCATTAGCAGAAGAATTTGGAAAGCAGTTTTTATACGTGTCACTAGCTATTTTAGAGAAAAAAAATCAGTGAAGTTAATTCAATGAAGATTTGATTTTCTTATCTAATTGACAGAAAGAAGGCTTCTGAAGTTCAATCTCCCAATCATGAAATATTTGACATTCAATAAATGTTTCACATTTACTTTTAAAGGTCAGTATTTAAGATAAATCTGTGTATTTTTCCTCTAATGTCATGATGAATATATATTCCGGACACTTGATTTCTTTCAGAGAGTTGTAGCACTGGAAAGTGAACCTGTGGCCTTCACACTGGTTTATATTCCCAGCCCTTTATTATTTATTTTGACATAAGTTGTCACAAATTTTCCAAGGCTAGGAATGAACTTCTGTTCTTTTTTTGCCTTGGCCTTCTGGTTTGCTAGATTCATAGAAGTATATCAACAGGCTCACATCATGCCACATATTAATGTATTCTTCTAACTAATTTATAAGCAAATAATTCAGAAAGATACTTGAAATTGGTCGTGAATGACATGAATTTTTTTTTGATTAGTCTTTTTTTTTCATGTATTTCGTACAGGTTCTCAGTATACAACTCAGACTTATAGTGGTCCTCCTGTTTTCAGCGAACCCTGTGCTGTGATTATGGACATACACTTCCATACTTAGCCTGGTTGTTTGGCTCAGAGTGCCTGGGGGCAAGGCTGGCATGACATATTGAGCTAGGGATCAAGTCCCAGTCCCTGCATTTATCAATCTTGAAACATTAAAATTTATCTTTTTACAAATTCTTTCTCTGTTATTCTTCTACTTATGCTTTAAAAGGCACAGTTAAATCTCAATTTCTTCATTTTCACACACTTTTTAATGATATGTTATTCTCTAATGTAATTCTGGTATGAATCTAGGACTGGCAGTTTATATTCATCATACAATGAAAGTTATTTTTAAAATTATTTTTAGAAATGTAGTTCAGAGGTGCTGTACACGTTAGCACAACAATAGTTCCTTTCAAAATCACTGGTCTGTTTAGACTTTTATTTAATTAATTGATCTAAACTGAAAGCTTATTTTACCTATTCATTAAATGTCTGAAAAACCTATAAGAACATCTGCAGAGCTACATGAATATAATAAATTCTCTCAGCTTTGGAAACTAAAAACATACTGGCCATAAATGCCTCAGACAATGAGGTATTATATTCAATTTACATTAGCTTCATATAGTGGAGACAATGACAGACCTGCATGAGTTACACTGCCTGACTCCACGCTGGTGTTTTTTTAAAATTGAAGAGGTCATTTTACTGCTCTTCAGGGTAGATGTTAAGAGAAATGTATTCTGAGTCTAAGAGTGCTAGAGTAGAAAGTGTATTCATTAACTTACTGACAATATTAATTTGGATGACATTGTTGGCACCTTGGTGAATAGGATAAAATTTTAATAACCTGACAAGTTGAAGTGTAGGAAAATGCCAACAAGGTAAGTTTTAGAATTGAGGTCAAAAGAAACTAATTTATCTAAGAAGAAAAACAACCTATACAGATACAAGAAGATGAGATAATATTTGCAGAGGTCAAGTGTAACATATGAAACACTGGATATACATTTTTAAAATATTTTGTCCAAAATTAGAAGCAGTATGACTTTAATATATTAATATAGATATTTTTCTTTCCACTTAACTTGAACTTTAAATAGTGCAATCATTCTCCCTCTAATTTGTTCATTCTTTTATGCTTATAAACTTTCATTTATCCAGAAAATATTTGATGATCACAAAGAGGCCCAGCACATGATGCTGAACATTTAACCCAGGTCCCTGCATTTGTCCCTGTATGTGCTATCTTGCCAGTCCTTGGTATGGGTGATTTTGTGAAATAGATTAGGATGGGATCTCGAGGATGGAGTCTTAACCATGAAACTGATGCCCTTATGAGAAAAGACAAAGGCATCTTCTCTGCCAGTGGAAGATACACTGGAAAATATACCTCAAATTAAGGAGGAAAGTCGTCACCATGAATCAGATTGGCCCACATCTTAATATTGAAATTTCTAGCCTCTAAAACTGTAAGTACAAACATTCATTGTTTAAGTCACTGAATTTATGAATTCTTTTATATCCATCAAAGTCAAGATACCTTCTCCTAGTGTTGCCTTATTTTTTTATAATTTTATTGCTTTTAATAAGAAAACACAATGAAATAGCATCAAAGCATGTTAGTAGGACAGCCACCATAACTAATACAATGCATATTGGTGTCTTCATCGTAGTTGATCAAAGTACAAGATGCACACATGATAATGTTTCTAAACACTATTGGTTTAAATATTTGTTCTTATTAAACTAAGAGAAAAAAAATAAATAAACTAAGAGAAAGTATTTGTATGCTCAGTCCAATATTCTATAATAGTTGTGGGTTACTAGCACAACTGGCATTATTAGAAACTGTTGACTTGATTCTTTCATAGCTCAGTATGCTTATCTGGCTTTACTTTTTATGACTCGTGGTTAAACTTTTCTACTGGATGGTTAAGGCCAAGTTGAAGCAAGACTTATATAACATAACAAGTAACTTTTGTATCTGACAAGGTCAATTAAATCCCCTCATGGTTTACCTTGAAACAACATAAACCATTTTGTAGGTCTTTTGTCAGTGTCAGACATCTGGATGAGTCATTTTCCTAAGCAACCAATAGGTTACAGATGAAATTGAGCAAGAAATTAAACAATATTTACAATTTAATCAAAGTTGAAACCAACTTACCAGCATTTATGGGATGCAAAGAAAGCATTTCTTAGAGGGAAATTTATAGCTCTGAACTCACACATTAAGAAAACAGAACAGGAACAAATAAATATTCTAATGCTGCCCCTAAATTGTCTAGAAAAGGAACAGCAAACAAAACCCAAAGTCCAAACACCAGAGGAAATTATAAAGATTAGAGCAGAAATTAATTCAATTGAGACAAAGAAAACAATACAAAAAATTAATTAATCAAAATAGTGGTTCTTTGAAAAATTAAATAAAATTGATAAGCTCCTAGTGTTGTTTTAAATTGATGAAATATACATATTCTTCAGTACGTGAAACTTCAGTTATCTCAGCAGTTGAACTTTCAACTCCAATAATAATCCAAGTGAGGAATCTGGCATTTCTTAAGGTAACACTATATAATAATCAGATCATTATGTTTTACATATTTTAGCAATATATGACCTACCACTTCCATAATTTTAGAAATAAAATATTAAATTTAAACTATGCAAATATGACTGAAACAACTTTTGTAAATGATAAACCCTGACAGAAGAAAAGACATAGTATTATTTATGCCTCACATCTTTATAATACAGGTCTACATTAAGCACTGATTTTTAGGTATTGAACTTGGTTTTCTTTCAATACTTTGAAATTATACACATGAAGCAGCCTTAGCTGTACTACTAAAATAACACATGCAGGTCAATTAGGCGACCTAGGGTGAAGTAGTAGATGGGTTGATTTAGATGCATAAGGATTTTTAAATTTTTAATTAATATATGTATATGGTGCATAATAAATATATTGATTGCAGGGCAATAGTAAATATTCATTATATAACTTGATCCTTTTATTTCCCCTGTCTCTCTTTTCCTTTCCTCTCTCTCTGCCCTCAAATCTCCTTCTCAAACTATAAAATCTGTTATCTGTCATTTATCTTTTATTTTGACTCTAAATTAGTTAAAGTTTGTCTTTCTGATTAAAGGGAAACCATGAGACTTTTATACTTCTGTGTCCTAATTTGTTTCACTTAGCATAGTGGCTTCAACTTGCATTCATCTACAGTAGTACTCTGCTCATCCCAGATTTTCTTCATCCATTCATCTGTTCACAGGCACCTATGTACACTGCTTGGGTACATATTTTCCAGTGTAGCAGCTGTGAATAGCTTTGAAAATTGTCATAAAAGTGATAATCACAGGGGTGAGAGAACTTCAGAGAGAGATCTCACGACACACATAACAAAATTCAGTAACCAGTTAAGTATGATCTTTCATTGTCCTCTTTTCTCTCCTGTCTCTTCCTTCCAGTGCCTCACTACTGCCCACCTCCTTCTTGTTTATTACTTAATTTTGATAGAAAATAATGATTGGCAACCAGAGAGGAAAAGAAAAAACAGGAATGTTGAAAAAGCTTACTATCTTTTACTTAAGGCAAACTAAGCTAGACACAAGTAAAAATTTTAATAGTAAATCAAGACTCTACTAAAGGAAGTTAATATTTAATTAATGCCTGAGGAATGAAACCAAGAAATAAGCATACAGTGATGGAAACTTTCGAAATTTCACCTTAAAAAAAAGAAAAGTGCTAGCTATCCAAAGAATAAATATTGTTGTGCAGAAAAAACAAAAATTAGCTTTCTTTATAATTATATTGTTAGAATAATGATGTATTAAACAAGAACTATGATAATTCTTTTCTAATGATATGACCCTACCATTTGTCTACAGCTGTGGTTCTCTTTGTGTACATGTGGGTGACACTTATATTTATCTCATAGTCTCTGTTTCATTTTATGTTACTATTATTTTATTGTAGATGTACTGAATCAGACATACAGATATTAGGTAACTTGCCTAAGTTTGGCCTACAATTGCTAGATATATTTAATTAAATGTATAAGATGCTTAATTAAATTTGAGTGTCAGAGCTACAGTGAATTGTGGAAACTTTAAGTATGTCTTTGTGACATTTGAAACAACCTCATGCTAACTAATACTCACTGCTTATCTGAAATCCAAATTGAATTAGATGTCCTGTGCTTTATCTAGCTACCTATCTCAATTACACTGTTGTGAATTGTTTTTTGTTACCAAGCTTTGAAATGAGGTCTATGGTATCTCTATACACTTTTTTTTTTTTTTTTTTTTACTCAGATATATGATCTCTTTTACAGCAGTGGAAAATACTAATCTTAATCTTACTGCTTTTTCACTGTTAAGTTTCAAGATCTTAACCTGCAGTTTTGGGCTTTAAGTACTACCAATACATACCATGTCTCTCTTTCTAAATGGGCTCTAGAATAAGTCATCTGAAAGACAAGAAGCATGCATTCATCCCAGTTTCTGTCATTTATGTATTAAACTTCCTATTGCATGAGGTTCTAATTATTTACAGCATTCCTCTTAAATCAGATCAATTTATACATGGGTTTAGTATCTGTTTATTATTATTATTATTATTACTATTATTTTGTCTTTTTGACATAGGACCTCACTATGCAACTCAGGCTGGCCTTGAGCTCACTTTTGTAGCCCAAGCTGGTCTTAAACTCACACCAATGCTCCTGCCTCAGCCTTCCAAGTGCTAGGGTTACAGGCATGCACCACCACACCAGGTTACTGGTATGCATTTTTAAAAGAAATATAAGAGATATATTTCTTGAAAACATGCAGTGAATAGAATTAGGTGCCTGGAGTTATTTCAGGGAAATACTAAACCTAAAAATGAACTTGGGGGATAAGGAAAGTCATGGATTAAGATGGAAAAACTTGTGTCTCTTCTTCTAATAGCAATCACAATATTCTGGGACAATAATTCGTTTTCTAACAGTGTTTATTTAGAAGACATCATTGAGCCGGGAGTGGTGGCGCAAGCCTGTAATCCCAGCCCTCGGGAGGCTTAGGCAGGAGGATCAGTGTGAGTTCAAGACCAGCCTGGGCTCCAAAAGTGAGCTCAAGGCCAGCCTGAACTGCATAGTGAGACCCTGTCTCAGAAAGACCAAAAAAAAAAAAAAAGACATCATTGAAAAAGAAAATATCTTATTTATATAATTCAGTTTTTTAACCAAGACAAAAGTTCACAAAATATTACTTTCTACATAATAATATGCTTTAGAATGTAGAATCACAATATTAATTAATCATTTCCTTGGTATTAACTCGGTCTTTTGTGTCTAAATTGTCAAAGCATGTTAGCTGTCTTCTCCTCACGTTAGTGAGTACTGCAAAACTAAAATCCACAATAAATAGTTAAGAATATACAGGAAATTTATGGTTTCAGAAAGTTAATAATAACAATAATGATCAAATGTCTTCTGTATTGGCTTTTCTGTGGAACATAAATATTACAATAAAAAAATGAAATGTAAATTTTTAAGAAGCAGACTTCTGGGTAACAGATTATTGAACCTGATAAAAATGAAATGAAAGATACACTTAGAAAAAGTTAGGTATTATGGGGAATCATTCTGTATACACAGAGTCAAACTATTTGCTTAGCCATGTTCTTTTTGAGAAGCGCTGTTTTTAAAGAAGTTTTTATCATAGGAGAAAAACAGCAAACACATTAAAGTAATACATATAAAAATATAATATGTGTCATACAGGCCTAGGACAACTTTTATACGAATTCCTCAAAATCAATGATTTTATTACTCATAAATGCAAAGTGGGACAAATTCAAGAAGACAGACTAATTTACTTTTGTACAGATTTAGTGCGTATTTTTAAAGGCTACAAAAAAATAAGGAATGAATTTTGAGAGCAGGCAAAGAATAAAGTTATTTACCTGGACTGATTTCAGGAAAGTACTAAGCCAGAAAGGGAATTTTAGAGATTAAAAAAAAACATGGATTAAGAAGAAGTGCATTTACTATAATTTGGACCCTGAATGTCCCCCCAAGACCTATGAGATGTAGGGTTGATCACCATTTTGTGGTGTCGCTGGGAAGTGTGTACCACTTTGAAGGTGGAGACTCCTTGCAGATAGCAGGAATGGGGATAAGATGCTGAGGACCTCATTCCTTCTTTGGCCCCAAGCAAGCAGACCTTCTCTACCACATGCTCCAGCTGATGCAAGGTGTTGGCACTTCCCTAGAGCCCCAGAGGAGTCAGCCACTGATTGATACCTCTGAAACTGTGAGCCGATATAAACTGTTCACCTTTTCAAACTACTGTGTCAGGCATTGTGTCTTCAATAAAGGAAATTCACTACCACAATGATTGAATGCCTTCTAGATGAGGAGGAGTAATGATGGCAAATATGTCCACTTGCACGTGTTTGAAAGCAGCATGTTTGATGAATTATGGAAAGGAAATTAGATGTTTGGTAAAGAGAAAATGGGGAAACCTGGACTAGACAAAAAAATTATCTTTCTCCCAAGAAATCTGTAAAGGTAAACATATTTAAATGGAAACAGAAGAAATTTTAAGTTGATGGTAGCCAGCAACGCTGTAGCACTCCGTGTAGGAGGCTATTCAGTAGAATGGGAACCTTATTCAAATGTAAATTTAAGATTGAAAATGGTGAGAAAATTTTCACAGTAAAAATCAACAAGTCATAGTTAAGGTTTTGCTTGTTTCTCTTAATAACAAAGTTTACAAATACATATTAAAATTGGTGTTATAAGATTGACTTCTTCTAGGTCATAGAAAATATGTGAGAACGATATGATTTAAGAAATAGTACCTGAGGTAGCTCTTTAAATGATTTCTATGTCATAGAATTTATCAAATCAGAAAAAAAGCCCTTCCAATGAAACCAAACCTTTCCTTGGGGTTGGGAACATAGCTCAGTGGTTTAAGTGTCTTTCCCAGGAGGCACAAAGCCCCAGGTTTGATCTCCAGTGCCACATGCCGTGCCAGTCTGGGAACCAGATGTGGTAGTGCATGCCTATAATCCCAGCACTGTGGAGGCTGAGACAAGAGGGTCACTATAAGTCTGAGCTGCACAGTGAGACCCTGTATCAAGTAAACAAACAAATAAATAAGTTATTTTTTTTTAATTTAAAAAAGAAACCAAGCCTTTCCTAATTAATTCTTGATGGACGTTTTTCTATGATTGTGCAGATTTTTAAAGAAAAGACAGAAAGGTGCAGATAATTCTTAAAAAGAGATTAAGCTGATGCTTCTGGACAGAAGCAAAGTTGTCAAATGAAATAAAATATATGACAATGAAAATAAGACAGATATCACTGTCAAAAGGTTCTAAGTTTTAAAACATGCATTATTTTCCTTTCAACATGCACTTAAGTGTTAATTTATGTAAAATCTTAGAAGCTCAGAATTTATTTGTCTTTGTCCTCGGAATAGTAACTATAAAACTATGGTTCATTTGCTTAGAAATAATCAGGTAACAAAGTGCACAGTGTCAGTATCTTAAAATGTATTTGAATTTGTATGCCTTGAGTTTTGAGATGAATAAAAATAGAGGGCATGAAATGGCCTTGCACAGACACAGCATTTACCCACTGCTGCTCCCTAAGTATGCATTTGCGTGAATAAATTTCCCAACAGAATATACCACATAAAGCATAATATCATATTTGCTAAAATAAATACACGCTCAAATGTGCTCAGCTACAGATGGCTACCGCACTTACAGGAATAAATAAGGCTCAGTCTAAAAGGGATGTAAGACATTGGAAGAAGCATGAAACAGTTTTACAGAACATGATAAAGTGAATACTGCCATGTTTAAAGCTGATTGACAGGTAATGAACTATAAAACCTATATTGAAATGAAAATGATACAGAGAATGCATAGCACATGGCCTTCTTCCTGTAGTTTTAGAGAAGAAAAATGGGAAATTTTCTAAACCACCAGCTCACAAAAATTAAACAAATTAAAAACTGAAAAAAATAATCTGTGCTGTGATTGAATTAGCCAGCTCATGGGAAGTGCAGTCATAGATATTTAACTCTGAAGTAATAGAACAATTTTCTACTCATACCAAATTGAACCGGCATTTGAAAATGAGATGTTTTTAAAATACATGTGCATTTATCTTTGCACCCTTATGTTTCTAGATAATGCTTCATCTACTAGTGCATTCAAGTGTGTGTTAGAATTCCAATGTATATTATAGGCTATCCGCATAGCCATATATATCTTATACTGTTAATATATAATTTAACTGAACTAAAAATCATTGTGCATTATATATTAAGTATTATTTTTAGAGCTTACACTTAAGAATAAGAACATTTATTGAGGAAAAGGGATGGGGAAATGCAGGAGGGGTCTCAAAAGGGTTGCTAATGAGCCCGCCTCTCAAAGGAAGTTTTATTTTTTAATTTAATTTTATTACTATTATTATTATTATTTTTTGTCTTTTTGAGACAGGGTCTCGCTATGCAGTTGAGGCTGGCCTTGAGCTCACTTTTGTAGCCCAGGCTAGTCTCGAACTTGCACCGATCCTCCTGCCTCAGCCTCCCAAGTGCTGGGATTACAGGGGTGAACCACCACGCCCAGCTTCAAAAGAAGTTTTATAGAGCAAAATCATGAGGTGGGTGTAATGTCAGCCCATGTTACAATGAACTAAAAGAATGCAAATATAATCACTTAGGTAGTATTGATTTTATGGTAGCCATGGTACATGGACAACATCATTAACTTTGGTTGATAATCTACAGTCTTAGTCTTATCTTTAGTCTTAGTGGGTCTGAGGGGGTGGCCCATTCTTAGAGAGATAATGGCAAATCTCAACAGAGTGATACCACTAATCCTAAGCCTCTATTATTCCTTAGGGAAGAATGCAAATCTGATCACTGTGACTTAAATTTTTGGATGTGCCTTTAGCCACAGTTCCCACCTGCTCCAGTCTGCACTGTTTCCCAAGGGTCCAGCTCTACTTGACAGCTTGCTACGTTTCTACCTAATTTTGCTATCTGTAATAGTCAAACTTACTCATATTAACAAGGGGCCATACTCATGATTTGGCTTAATCTTAAGCATGTTTTCTTAGACATTATATAATAAAGATTTTTGTTGTTTCTTTTGAAAAACCTATATATTTGCGTTTATCGTAACACTATAAATGGAATTTCATCACTCAAATTCTACATAACAATCTTTAACCCAATGCCTAACTCAACAGATATGTTTCAATGCTAGCCCTTTAATATAAGGAGGGAGATTAAAATTGGTATCAAGAATGCCTCATATAAATCTATTGTGAAAGAAAGAGATTGTAACCTATAATGATTATGCATACCAAAAGATCAATGAATCTCACCAAAATTAAATTAATTTTTTATCTTATTCTCATCCTTAATAAGTCATCGATTTCTTTATAATATAAATTGCATTCTAATATAAATTTCCTTTTTTATTAGTTATAAAGATCTAGAGATTCATTTGGAATGTGAAGAAGAAACTTTGAAATTCTTGAACACCTATATTTAAACATTTTGGTTTCAAGATGGATCAAATTGTAGACATGTTTCTGTGTACGTGTATGTGTATCTGTAAGAAAATATTAAATATTTTAGACCAATCAATCAATTCTTTGGAGGTATAGCTGAGTATATTATTTTTACTACTAAAATTCTAGAACTGTCTAGTGGGAAAAGGAAATGAGTGGAAAGCTAGATTAATAGTTATGAGAACATGTTCAGGAGTAAGGCTAACAGATGAAATCTTTGCCATGGACACTTGTCAAGTTGAATTTGACAAATTTGTGTCAACTAGGCTGTATCATATATGCTTTTGGGACATCATTGGTATGTATTCTATTGAAATACTGTCTTAGTCACTTTTCACTCATTGCTGAGACAAATACCCGACACCTAAGATGTCCATCTAGAAGAGTTGCCAAAGTCCCAATAGTTTCAGCATTGCTGAAAAGTTCAAATCCCAAGTCTCCTCCAAGATCCAAGGCAAACTCTTAACTGTGAGCCCTTGTACAATGGAAAAGTTAAACATATCGAGCATTCAAAGGCATAAGATAAACATTACAATTCCAAAAGTTGCAAACAACAGGGTAATACAAAACATTGGGACCAACACATGTCCCAAATCCAGCAGGGTAAACATTAAATTCCATCGTTCCAACTGGAGCATCTGAAGCAGTCTGCACTGAGTTGAAAGCTCCATGCAACTCTGCTCCTACAGCACTCTTGGTGGTAACTCCCATGTCTTCTCTCTTAGGCTGGCTTTGCTCTCTGTTAGTATGATCCACATTCCTGGCTTTTCCAAACTTCTGGGGTTTCCACTTAACAGGCTTCTCACACCCAGCTTTACATACTCCCTTCTCAGGGGCACACTGCCTGGCCTCCCAGGCCTTCTTCTCAAATCGAGGTGGAAGCCTTCTTAATCTCAGAATTCCCACATTCTGCATATACCTATGTGGATAATGCCAAGGGTTGCTGCTAGCCGGAGCAGTAGCTGGGCTTCCTTCTCTCTTGGTTGAAGGGGTCAAGGGCCTAGATCACTGAGCGCTCTGACTCTGATTCTGAAAAACATATTCTCCATACAGGCGCCATTGTCGAACATAGTTTGGCCGCTGCCGTCTTTCTGGTACTTAGGTCTCTGTGGTTTTCTTGTCAAGGCAAAGCCTCTCTCCCTTGCAATTCTGAGGCTGCAAAGCGTGGAGAGCTGCCAGCTCTTGTGACGCCCTTAGGTCATCCTTTTGATTTTCTGGTTCCTTCTCAGCAATGTGGATTCTTTTAGCTCCATCTTTGCAGTCCACAGCTTTCCTGGTGCTTCCTTGCTGGCCAAACTCACATTTTATATCATCCTTCTTGGCTCTTTGCTCTTGATTTTCAACATAAATCTGGCTAAAAGCAACCAATAGCAACCATGCTACTGCCCCAATAGTTTGCTGCTTTGAAGTGTCTCTTGAAAAATTAATCAATCCGCCATGCTTAATCTCCATCTTAGGCAAAGTCTCTGGGCACAAGCAAAATTCCAAAAGACTTTCAGCCAATCCATAGCACAAATCATCTGGAGTCCAGTGACCGATGCTGTTCTTTTTTCCAGCAGAAACCTCCTTAGCCTGGTCTTTACAGGCAGGCCTTCTTGTCAGTCTTCTGATCTAAACTCTGACCAGAATCGTCCAAGCTGAACAGCTGAAGCCCTTGTAGTGCTTTGCTTTTAGACGACATCTCTGAACCTTTCCTATCTCTTCCTGTAAGCTGTTCCCAAAAGTTTGTAATCCACATTGTCAGGTATAGTCACAGCAACGACCCCACTTCTCTGGTACCAAATTCTGTCTTAGTTACAAATACCCAACACCCAAGATGAAGGAAAGAAAGGTTTATTTAGCTTACAGTTCATGGAAGTTTGAGTCCATATTCCATTGTCCCAAGGCTGAGTGGAACAGGGCAGAGAGCATGCAGTTCATGGCAGTGGAACAGCAAGAAAATGGTGGCAGAGGCAGCCAACCAAATGGCAGCAGAGGGCAATAACTCTAGTCTATCTCTCTGTCTCTTTATATTCCTATAAGGCTCTCTGCCTTAGCATATCCTATATCCACCCTAGAAAACATCTATAGTCCCAGCCCTACTCAGACTGATAATCCCATCAGGTAAAACAGGTAACTCCAGTGACTCATGAGTCAAGTCTCAATCTATAGAAGTCCCTGCCCAATGCCTATGTGAGGCTTTGGGGAGACAAGTAGACATAAACCATAACAAATACTATATGGAGTTAAATAATTTTAATTTTCAAAATGCTGGTAGAATTATGCCTTAGTTTTTTGTTACTCTGTTGTTTTTGTTTGTTTGTTTGTTTGTTTTTGATAGATTTGTTGGCACCATGTAGTCATGTTGGCGTTGAACTCATTTATGTAACTCAGACGTCCCTGAAACTGATGGTAATTCTATTGTTTCAACCTGCCGAGTGCTGAAGCTACAAACATGTGATATCATGCCCAGACATGACATCTTAGATTGAGTCTTATGACTTTATGCAGTCAGTATATGACCTTGGAAGGCACAATTAATTTATTTTTCTATATTTAAGTTATTTGGGTTGAAATTAGGGAAAATAATGACTCTTCTAATTATCAATAAAAATACAACAAACTGTTCCCAAGTAAGTACGCTGAAAGCAATAAGTACTTGTTGTCCTAGTAAGTCAAAATGCAATGAGAAGAGTTCATCCCTGTTCACCAGGAAAAAAAAAAACACTAAAAACATCTCAGTGGCATAAGATGAATATATCAAAAAATTACCTTCCCTCTTGTATTTATTGCTTGATGTTAAGTGTTAGCTAGTATCTTAGCTGGCTCTCAAGTCAGCTGCCTAAGTGTAATAGCTCCATGTTTCTTCACAGTATGGTGCTTAGAATGCAAAATTGAGCCGCTAAAGAAAGCTAATCATAAGGAATTTTGTTTTCTTTTCCTGTCAGGATCTTACTATACTCTTCACGCTTGCCTTGAGCTCACTTTTGTAGCTCAGGCTTGTCTCAAACTTGCACTGATCCTCCTGCTTCAGCCTCCCAAGTGCTGGGATTACAGGCATGCACCACCATGTCTGGCTCAGGAATATTGTTTTCATGTCCTATCCCCAGAATTTATACATGTTATGTGTTACAGTCATAAGCATGTTCAATGTCAAGAGGAAATAATTCTCTCACATTTTAGTGAAAGCTACAGTACAAAAAGAGTGTGGGATGATATATTGAATTATTTCAAAATTTAATCCACCACAGGTACCCAATGCCTCATACTATTGCTAGAACAAAATGGGAAACTTTTTCTTCTTCCTCTTTCTCTATCACAAGTGAAATTGTGCATATTTTGCTTTCCATCTCTGGCTTACATCTGGATTTCTTTTCCAGGCAAATCCAGATTATCTCAAATGAAGAGAACTCTTTTTTTTTTTTTTTTTTTTTTTGTCTTTTTGAGACAGGGTCTCACTATGCAGTTCAGGCTGGCCTTGAGCTCACTTTTGTAGCCCAGGCTGGTCTTGAACTCACACCGATCCTCCTGCCTCAGCCTCCCGAGTGCTGGGATTACAGGGGTGCGCCACCATGCCCGGCTGAAGAGAACTCTTTTGTTCATAGTTTTAATTGATGATGATGATGATGGTGGTGATGATGATGATGATGATGATGATGATGATGATGATGATGATGATAATGATATGTGCCACACTGTAAACATAATCCATCAAGAGATACTTTGGTTGCTTCCATACAGAGATATTGTTCCCATAAGTATGATAGTGCAATTTTGTTTATTGAATAATGTTTGAACCTCCTTTGGGTGCTCAGAAGCAGGGCATGCCACGGCTGTTTCACATTTTAGCTACTTCCACATGTGCTTTCATAGTGAGTGCATCAGTCTGCATCCTTAACAGATTATAGGTTTAATCTCTTTCTAAATTTCAATGCTATTTTTCACAAAAAGAGATAAAATAATTCTATTCAAACTATATCCAAAATGGATTGCAGACCTAAATGTAAGTCCTGAAACCAAAAACCTTCTAGAAAATAGTCGGGGAGAATCTCCTTGACATTGCCTTCATGTTCTTTAGATGTCACATCAAAAACGTAGGCTACAAAAGCAAACATAAATATGAGGCTACACTGAACTAAAACGCTTCTGCACAGCAAGGGGAGCAATCAATCCAATGAAAAGGTGTCCTGTGGCCTGGCAGAAATTATTTTTAGATCACATATTGGACAAGTGGTTAATGTCCCAAATTTATAAAGAACTCAGCCAATTCAATAGTAGAAAAACCGATATCAAAGGTAATCAAAGGACTTGAACAATCATTTTTCCACAAAAGTGATACAAAAGGCCAGAAAGTATATGAGAAGTTGCTCATCTTCTGTAATTATCAGACGATTACAAATTAAAGACCAAGAGGAGGAGGAGGAAGAGAAGGATGGGAGGATGAGAAGTCAAATATATTAGGTGTTGTGCGCATATAACAACTCCTCATGAGGAATGTACTTATTATTCCCTGTAAATCTTTACTAATAAAACCTTTAAAATTTATTTTTTCAAGAGAAATATCCAGAACACATGATCTATAAAGACAAGACAGAAATGAGCTTAGTACTGCCAAGAATTGGAAAGAATTGAGGACAAGAGACAAAATCTAGGAGGCATGGAGTTTCTATGGCGAGAAACAGAAATGTTCTAAATTTGACTGTGTCAACTCATTACACAACTATGAATATGTGAAAGACTTCGAACTGCACACTGTGTGGTGAATGTTATGATATGTAAATGATACTTAAAGGCAACTATGAAAAAATATAATAAACAGTGACCTCACACTTGCTGGAATGTCTGTTGTTATAAAAAGAAGCAGTGACAAGTGCTGGCAAGGAGGTATAGACAAGAGAGTTTTCTTTTATTTGTTTGTTCATTTATTTATTTATTTATTTATTTATTTTTATTCATTTTAATGAGAAATAGGTAAAATAGCAGAGAAACAGTTTCAAAACAGGTTAGTAGGATAGTTGTAATAATTATTGCATTGGATATTGTCATCTTCAGATTAGTTATTCAGATGACAAGATGCAGACATGATATCTTGTCTAAACAATATTAGTATAACTGGGTGTGGTGGCACATGCCTGTTATCCCAGAACTTGGGAAGCCCAGTCAGGAGGACTGGTACAAGTTTGAGACCAGCCTGGCCTACAAAACTGAGCTTAAGGCCAGCCTGCACTGCATAGTGAGACCCTGTCTCAAAACGACAAAAAAAAAAAAAAAAAAAAAAAAATATATATATATATATATATATATATATATATATTAGTACAAAGCTTTCTTCTCAATGAATTAAGATACTGTGTATCATCTTATCTTGTATATGTGTATATTTTTTTCATAACAAAATGGTCCTTTATCTTTATGCCCCTTTTCTGTTTTGTTTTGGAGAACAGTTTTCTAAAGGTTTATAGAATGGAAGGTCTGTGATAAGAGAGGGAATAATGAGAAAGACACAGACAACTTAGGATAACAGAAAGCTGAAAACTGGGTGTATCTAAATAAAAATGAAGTAATACATTTTTATTTAATCTTTGGGTGAAAATCACCTGCAGATCTATACTACTTAAATATGGTAGTATCAGAGCATCTTTTCCTTTCTTTTTTTTTTTTTTTTTTTTTTTTTTTTTTTTTTTTTTTTTTTTTTTTTTTTTTGGCCAGCTCAGCCTGCCCTGGGATTGGGGCTGGCACAGCATGGGGTACAGGGGATCCAACCAAAGTCCCTGTGGTTGCTTAAGCAAGTGCATTAGACTGCTGAGTCATCTCACAGGCCCAGAGCATCATTTTAGAAAAGAATATTTTTATGCATTGCAAACAGCTACCAATGTTTTGTTGTTGTTGTTGTTGTTGTTGAGGGACCAGGAAACAAGTCTCTCGGGCTTTGCAAATTGAGGTGACAAAAGAGATTATAAGAATCTATTAACATTTATTAGTTAATTGAAAGGAAGAGTTACTGTTGATATTGTTTGATCAGTTTTGCATTCCTGTATCTTTTAATCTGAGAAACTAACTTGAGGACAGAAATGTGTAATGTAATAACCATTGTTAATCCTAGCATCTCATTTTGAAATTCTGCATCTTTTTTTTTTTTTGTCCAGTACCAGGGATTGAACTCAGGACCTTATGCTTGCCAGGCCAAGCATTTATTCCATTGAGTTATCTCCCTAGCCCCTCTTCATCTTTTCTTTTTCTCATCTGTCTTTAAACTAAGAAGAACCTATAAAAAATAGAGATATGTATCCTTTATGGCGCTTCAAAAAATATTGGTTTAGAACTTTTTGTAATACAGATCTTCTGATGAATAGAATAAGAATTTTGGGGTTGAGAATGAGATTTTGTTTAATTACAAGACAAAGTTCATGTTCCCTATTCTCAGAATTGAGTGTAACTGTGATGCACATGTGCTAATGTTGGCATATATGGAGATTTCACGTATGCCACAGTGGAAAATATCTTTGCACACAAGCAAGCAGAACTCAGAACCGATAACAAATTAGCATTTGGAAAGACACTGGCTGAACCTTTATTTTTATTTTATAAAGAGATATTCCACTTTAATTTTTAAATATCAGTAACTGCTGCCTTCTTGGGCTTAGAGACATACTGATGAGTACTGAGTTCTCTAATGTTGCATATATTTTATTCTTTTAGCACAGCCTCAAGTCATTGAATAATAATACTTTGCCAGCTATTTGATAGTCACCAATTTGCATTGTACTGTATCTACATATTGATGCACTTGAAGTCTTTTTTTACTTGATGTTTTGACATGGTGGATATCTGCTAGTACTTGAAAAATCATTAAAAATCATCATTCGTCAATACCCATAGCAAGCAAATAGCTTTGGAATTTTGCATCCATGAAATTTAACTTCATATCAGGTTCCCATATTACAAAATTTGACATTTTTAGTTCTGTTAATTACAAATGTGAAAACTATTTCTGGGTTTTGTTTTGTTTTTTTTTTTTTTCCCCTAGGATTGGGGTTCAAACTCACGACCTTGCAATTGCCAGGCAGGCACTTGTGCCTCGGAGCTGTCTTCCCAGCCCTTGAAAACTATTTTTGCATCAGACAGTGTACACTAAAACATGTTACTGAGATCAGAATGCACAGGAGGTACAAGAAAGTACCTCTAACTAGTAGACTGTATCTGCCTTATGGTTTGTGTCTAGTCGTCCCCCCCCCCCCCCCCCCCCCCCCC
>PVJA010021422.1:0-12601 GCA_004027025.1 Myocastor coypus | reverse complement strand
GACACAGACTCCCTCTCTGTTGCCTCGGTTGCTGCTGTTGTTGTTCCGCCGCCATAAGTTGCTGCTCTCTGCCACGTGCCAGTTTGCCTGGAGCCAGCCAAGTATGGACTGAAGTTATTCCACTAACTCTGAGCTAAATAAACCTTTCCTTCCTTCATCCTGAGTGTCAGGTATTCATTCCAGCAATGAGAGAAGAGTAACTGAGACAATCTGGTAACCAAATCTAATGAACCTTGGTAAATTTTTCTCTTTAGAAATAAGGATAATTAAACTGATAAGAGCAGATACTAGCCTTAATCTTAGCCAAAAAGCCAAGATGATATTTAGAATTTTCCCTTTGACAAATTTTGTATGTTGATATCTGTGATCTGAGCAACTATATCAAGAAGAGCAATATGCAGTACAAAACTGTTAAATACCTCTCATTTTTTCTTAGAAGTATGAACCATTTTTAATGTTTCTCAATTATTTTTATGCCCTCTTTAAAGTAAATTTTAGAAAATAAGTTTAAAAAATTAAGGTTTATTGAAAGTATCAATATTCAATTATCTGTCCATTCTTCTATTCCTACATTTGTTAGTCTGAGCAATAGACTTGACAATAAAAATGTGTAATATTCCAACTATTATTAATTTGTTATTTTTGACTTAAAAATCTGTAACATGCATATTATTGTACTTGTTTTATTTTTGTCTTCATTTCAAGTGTTTGTTCTTGCTTTTGTTTGTACTCTTCAAAGCAAAATAAATTAACAAATAAAGTTATAGACTATAATAGTCAATAGAATTTTATTCAGAGAAAAATAAGAAAATAAGTTTAATCAGACTATATTGGGTTATTTTCATGAATCCATGCACCTACAATATTATAATGAAAATAGAACACCCATCTAGAGAAGACAAAACAAAACAAACAAGGGGGATATAAATAAAGAACCATTTTGCAATGAATAAAGAACTGAATATATATAAAACTACTTTCTCTTAATTCAATGAGAAGAAAAATTTGTAATAATAGTGCTTAACAAGATATCATGTCTGCATCTTGTACTCTGAATTACTATCACAAAGATAACATTATGGAAAGTATTAATTATTGTAACTATCCTACTAACCTGTAGTGAAACTCTTTCATTTCTATTTCTTTCTGATTACAATTAATAAAATAAAATATTAGTAAATCATATTCAGTGACACAAATGAAAAACACTCCATAATATTTGGCAAATTTTCAAAATTATTACTCTGAATATTACATGAGAAGTATATAATGGGGAAAAAAAGGGATTTAAAGTAAATAGTCTAATTGTAAATTAGAGCATTGCTTTAACACTCTACCATGATAGAAATGCCTAAAATCTAAAACATAGGTAACATCAAATACTTGAAAGTAAGTGTAGCAAAGTGTAACTCCAATGCATTCTTGTTAGGAATGCAAAATTGTGTAGCCACTTAGAAGACAGATAGTATGGTACAAATCTAAACATACTCTTATTATACTATCCAAGGATCATTCTAGGTATTTGATCAAAAGAATTGAAAATTCATGTACACAGAAAATAATGCATGAATATTTAGAAGAACTGTATTAATAGTCGCAAATATTTATAAACAATCAAGATACCATCTAGCAAATAAATAATCAGACTTTGCATCATCCATACAATGGAATGTATTCAGCACTGAAAAGAAGTAAATGGTCACCCAACAAGAAGACATGGGGGAAACCTAGGTGCATGTTACTAAATGAAAGGAGCCAATCTACAAAGCCTGTGCACTGTGAGGTCAAAGGACATTCTCTTTTTTGAGTTGTTTTGATTATTTTGAATTTTTAAAGACAGTACAAATTAGAATTAAAATAATAAAATATTACAAGTGGCACAGATTTTCACTTAACAAAGTAATACAAATTTCATAGCATTTGTTGTAATACATAGTGTTAACTTCTAACCAGTTACTCATATTATGCGATGCAATGCATGTAAAATTAGAAGAAGAAAAAAAGAAAAAAGAATGTATAAGAAATTAAGAAGATCTGCAAGCAGGAGCAGGGGGCCGGAGGTTCTATCCCTGGGCCTGCTTTGCTGGTGCTGTCCCTTGACAAGCTGAGATGGCCTTTGAGACTGGGCATAGTGGCGCACACTTGTAATCCCAATTCTTGGGAAGCTGTATACTGGTGGATCACTACGAGTCCGATATAGTAATGAGACCCTGAACACCCTGTAGAGCTTTACATAAAAAGCAAATAATAAATAAATAAGTTAATCAAGAAGAAAACAAAGTACAAACAACTGAAAAAAAAGAAGATACAACAACTTAAAGCATTAACTTCTTTCTATAGACCAGCAGAAATGCACAGTATAGTTATCCAAAGTATTCTGCTTACATGTGTAGATAAATCTCTTTCCCCCAGTGCTCCTGTCCTTCCCCTCAACTCAGTAACTCTTTCCTTTTGATTAAGTTCATTCACTTTTCGCAGTATTTATTATACACTTAAGATTTCACTTTTCTCTTTCAAACTAAGGAGACACTACGATATTTGCACATGCAAGTCTGATTTATTTCACTTAAGATTCTGTTCTCTAGTTGCACCCATATACTGACAAAAGACTCCAATTTATCCTATATTATAGCTGAATAATACCCCATTGTGTAAGAATACCACATCTTTATCCATTCTTTAGTTGATAAATATCTGTTATTTTCAGGATTTAGCTATAACAAATTGTGCTGCTATAAATGTGGGGGCACATATATTGCTGTGGCATGAGGTTTTTTATTTAGGAAAAATACCCAGGAGACAATAGCTGACTTGAATAGGATCTTTAATACTAACTTTGAAGGAATTTCCACACTGATTTCCATAATAGTTGTACCAGTCTACACTCCCACCAACAGTGCTGAAGTGTTTCGTATTCTGCACAGCTACTACAGTAAGCACCTGTTATTGGTGACTTACTGACATTAGCCATTCTTTCTAGGTTGAGACGGAATCTCAGTGTTGTTTTAATTTGCATTACTTGAATGACCAATGGTGTTTAATATGTTTTCCTATATTTACTTGCCATTTGTATTTCTCCCTCTGAGAAACGTATATTTATCTCAGATGCCTATTTTTGGACTAGGTCCTTAAATTTGGGGGGCCTGACTTATTTTTCATTCTTTGTAAGTTCTAGAGAGAAAGCCTTTGTCTGAGGGACAGTTAGGTATATGGTTTTTTCTAAGTTTGTGGGTTTTCTTTTTACTCTGCTGAGATTTTCTTTGAAGTACAAAAATCAAAAGACATCCTTAAAAAGGCAGAATATTGAGAGAGATAAAATGCCATTATTTCTCAGCAGTCTACTGGCGAGAAGAGTACATGCATAGGAGTTAGCAGATCTTATGGCAGTGAAATCATCCTGTGAAGTTTTTACTGTTGAATATGTATCATAATACATTTGTCAAAATCTCTAAATTATAACAACAAGATTGAACAATAACATAAAACATGGGCTTTGAGAACATTAACTATGGGTTTTTTTTTTTTTTTTTTTTTTTTTTTTTTTTTTTTTTTTTTTTTTTTTTTTTTTTTTTGTCTTTTTGAGACAGGGTCTCGCTGTGCAGTTGAGGCTGGTCCTGAGCTCACTTTTGTAGCCCAGGCTGGTCTTGAACAACACCAATTCTCATGCCTCAGCCTCCCGAGTGCTGGGATTACAGGCGTGAGCCACCACGCCCGGCTTAACTATGGGGTTTGAGCTCATCAACTATGACAAATATTTTCATATGGGATGCTGATTGTATTCACAGTTATCCATATGTGGGTAAGAGATATATATGAACTCTGTATTTCTGTTAAGTTTATTATTATCCAAAGAACTGTAAAAATATGACATCAAATATAAATTAATAAGTAAATACCAATAGTTCATGTAAGTACAATAAAATATTTTTAAAAGAACTGTAAGAATATTATAGTAATAAGCCAGGCGTGGTGATGCACGCCTGTAATCGCAGCACTCGGGAGGCTGAGACAGAAGGATCGGTGTGAGTTCGAGACCAGCCTGGGCTACAAAAATGAGCTCAAGGTCAGCTTGAACTGCATAGGGAGACCCTGTCTCAAAAAAAGACCAAAAAAAAAAAAAAAAAAAAGAATAATATAGTAATAATAACTAAAATATGTTCTGATAAATGTGAACTTATCTGAAAAACAGAACTGTGAATAATATTAGAAAATCAATAAATGTCATTCACAGCTTTATAAGCTAAAAGAGGAAAATCAATTAATTTACCTAATAAACACAAAAAGAACTTTTTAACATTCAACATTTAATTATGGTAAACAAATAAATGGAGGGGGATTAGAAAATATGTTATTCAAAAAATATAAGTTTTTAGTTAAAAGATAATTAAAAAGATCTGTTGTACAACAGACTATGTATAATTAATACTGTGGATAGGAAAATATTTTCAGAGAATGGGTAAATGTTCTGTCCATAAAGATGCCTGTGTAAAGCCAATATCCATGTGAATTAGTTAAATTTGGTCATTCTGCCACGTGCATGCATTTCAAGACTTCAAATTATAGCTGCTAAATGCATAGAATAGGCACATTATTAATTTAAAAATAAAAATATGACAGATTATTTAAAATAGCAAGTCAAATAATTACAAATCAAAACCATAATTGAAAATTATTTCAAATTTTCAAATAAATATGATTTTATAAGTTTAATGATACTATTTGTAAATTGAATGCCAAATAGTGGGACACTATTTGCAAATAGTTAGTTGGAAAATACATTGGTTAAACCATTCTTTTTTTTCAAGTTGTATATATCCAAATACTTTGCCAAATATGTCTACTCCTAGATGTCTAGCATATGTATCAAGATATGTACAATAAAACTATATGATATCTATTCTTCTTGGTCTATTTTTCTTCCCTAATGACCTTAATAATCTTTATACTCTACGTTCTATGTATATCTTTTAAATTACAAATTGGTCGTGTTTTGCCTTATTTGCTTGCAGAATCTGAAGTGAATCAAGTGGAAATATTATACTCCAAGGAGTCAGAAGGCAACTTTTATTATGCTGGTAGAAGCCAGGTCCAGATCACTACTCTTGCTTTACAGTGAAATAGCAACTTATATACATTTTCTAAGCAGGAATTATAAAGTTGAAAATGGTTTATTCTATAATTAGACACATAGGTTTGGCAACATATCATCAGGAAGATGAGCCCTGAGAAGGTTTAGTTAGACAGGCCCATTCATCATGAGACAGGTGAGCTGGGGGCAGTAGGAGCAAGCAATCAGGTAAGATTAAGCATGTCTCTGACAGAGCTGCCCTGTCCTGAGTACATAATCACTGAAACAGGTTGGCCAAACAGGGTATGTTTGCAGCCTGTCATGCAGCTGGTCAGAAATGGCTGATCAAATTCTCTCTGACTCACAGTGACATACTTAGTTGACACTGGCTGAGTCTGACAACCTGATTATGAAGCTATTATTCTAATTTTTCTATTGCGGTTTCACTATTATTTTTAGAAATGTGTGAATCCTGTTCAAGAAAATTTGGAGTGAGTCTCTTTTTATTTGTTTAACAATAATGAAACAAGTCATTATGAATGCTTCTGTATATATGATTTGAGGACATATCCTATTATCCTTAGGCTTTCTAGGAATGGATTTTTCAAGATCACGTTAACACAAGTATGTATGTTTAAGTTTATAGATTGTGTGAAATGAATTTTCAAATGAATGTACTACTTCATGCTCCCAGCAATGATGAATGATGATAAATTCTCTTAAGAACTAATAATGTCTTATCACCGGAAAGGGTATTCCTCTTCAGACGCAGCTGGGAACATTAGTCAATGAAATCCTTCATGAGAATGAACCAAGCATCCACTGAGAACAAAGAGCTGGGCAGCTACTTCTACAAACCTGACATATTCAGCAAACTTTTCCACATCTTGGTTAAGGATCAGATTATAATATTTTCCCAGAAGAATTTTAGAATTGCTCTGAACCAGCGAATCATATATCTGGAATGCCTTGCCTCTTAACATTCGAAGTTTTTGTTGTGATGAATCATTCTTATTTTATCATTTTGGTCAAATTATTCTGGTCATTTTAGTTGAAATTTTCAGTGACAAAGGGAACGTCATTCAGAATTTAAGCCTCATGAAAAGAGTAGGCAAGACTCTGGGTATTCACATAGAAGGACTTTGAACACTTGCAACAAGAGGCTAAACTCTGAGAGCCTATAGTACTGTTCAGCAGGTATAATTCCTAAATGACCTCCGCGGTGTTAAAGTACACTTCTGTAACATAGTAAGTAGAGACTTGAAGATTTGCATTGGCTAATAGAAATTCTCTCTATTCTCTGCTCAACTCACACTGTAAGCCATTTCTTGTTAGATGCTCTTTGGACATTTGCCTTGCGTTTTACACTGACAGCCTTCATGAGTAGATCAAACTCAGGTAGACACTTGATGTTTAGCTTTAATTTCCAAATAACTTGCATAGACAAAACTGAATCCTAAATGCAGCCAGAAGCTCAGACCACAGTATTTTTCTCTATCCAAAGTTGCCCATCTGGGATTCACATAAATAAGCTGAAACACAACCACCTTGGATCTGTGGGCAGAATGAAAGAATGAGTAATTGTTAATGAGAGAGAGAGAGAGAGAGAGAGAGAGAGAGAGAGACATAGATACAGACAGAGACAGAGACAGAGACAGAGAAAGACAGAAAGAGAGAAAGGAGAGACAGAGAGACAGAGAGACAGACAGAGACAAAACAAGACAGAGAGAGACAGAGACAGAGCAAGACAGAGAGAGACAGAGACAGAGAAAGACAGAGAGAAACACAAAGAGAAAAACTTTAAAATGACACTAAGTAAGCATAAGGGGCAGTGCAGATACTGCCTAGAAAGCAGAGTTTCATACCATCCCATTAGTTGCTTGTTCAAGAAAAAGGGAGGAAATAGAGTAAACCATAAACCAAAAAGAACATAGCACATGTGGGGCCAGCAAGGTAGCTCAGTGGTGTAAAGCACCTGCTTAGGCAAGTTTAGACAACCACAAGGACTGCAGTTCAATCTCAAGCAACACCCCCAGGGCAGGCTGAGCCAGTCATAGCATACATAGCACACCTGATGAGCTCCAAGTAGTTTAATCCTGAAGGAATAAAAGCATATGTATGGGAAAAGGAGTGGAAATCAGATTATAAAATAAAACAGATGCCAGATTATAGAAACAGCTTATAGGATGTGAAGAGTCAATTTCAACTGTATGGTGTTCTAATTTCTTCATTTTTCTGTAAGAAAAATGTATACCAATATATATTGACAATAATAGTAACTTTTTAAAAATATTCATTGATTGATTGGTCTTACTAAGCAGTTCACACTCATAGTGATCCGCCTGTGTCAACCTCCTCAGAGCTGGGATTACAGGCTATGTGTTATTAGGTGGGATTTTCAGCGAGCAAGGCACACTGGGGTTTGGGGCTGGCTCACATGTGGGACCCAGAAATGAACCCAGATTCCTGCACTTGCCAGGTAGTCATTTAGACTGCTGTGCTATCTTCCCATCCCCAGAGAGTCACTTCTAATAAGTAACCTCTAAGTATCTCTGCTGAGACCCAGCCTCGGCTTCTAGGGAAAAAGTAACCTGAGGAGAGAGGAAAGCAGGGGCAAAGAAGAAAGACTTAGAGAATCATAGCGGGGTTAGGAGGGAAGAAGCATGTGTTTCTTCAACCTAGAACAAAATCAGTTGCGTTTATTTATACATGAGCAATTGTATAAACTTTCCTTATGCAAAGATTAACAAGGACCAGCCTGATAGCTCAGTGGACTAAAGTGCCTGATTTGGCAGAGCATAGCGGCCTGGGTTGGATCCCCACCTGCAGTGCACCCCCTTTCGAAAACAGGAGAATCACTACAAGTCTGATCTATGTAGTGAGATCCTATGGTATCCCCCATCCTAAATGCACTAAAAAACAAAGATTAACATATGTTGTTTTCATCTATAAGCGAGAAACAATTTAAATTTTGATTAATATGAGTATACAACATAAACTAGGAGTAGGAAGTACTCATGGAAACTTGAACCATTGTACTTTCTGTTCTGTTTTTGCCCCACTGAAACTCTCAGCTCTTGGGACACTTTCTCACTGCCTCAAGACCTTGACTCTAAACTTCCTTGTTATTGTTCAGTATTCTTGGCCTTAGGCCCTTTCTGCAGGTTTACAAGGTAGGAGCAAAGTGTCAACCTCCATACGAACTTTATGCACTTGATTATGTTACACTGAAGTCCTACGTGAATAAAGGCAAACCATGAGCGTAAGAGTCCCACAGGGGTTGCGGAGGCACAGCCATGCGAGGTTCTGCTTTGCAGATTCTCCAAAAGGGACAAGACTTTGTCAGAGGTCAAGTGTTAGATGGCTCTCCAATACATCAATGCATTTTTCATAACTAAAATATGATGCATGATGGAGTCAAATATATGAATGCACAGTCTGTATCTACTTAGAGAATCCTTCAAGTTTCTCATAACACTGGGAGGATCACAGACTATGGTCTGCCTTAAAATATAATATATCGAATTCTGGAGAAATGAGCTTGCCCAGAAAGTTACATTGAGAGAGAATGTTTTTGAACTTGTCCACAATTATACAATTTGAGCAGTTGCTGAACATATGCTTAGTGACCAAACCAAAGTAACTTGCTTTTTAAAAAATATTCCAACATATGAGATTTGAAGTTGTGGCTTTTCTGTGTAAGCCTAACTTAGACTGAGTAAATTCTGTATATTGTTTTAGTCTTAAAAAGCAGTTTAGTTTTATCTTGAAGAGCAGAGCCATTACAATTCCTACTTCTTAAAAGTTTTGAAAATATTTCATAAAATGATGACATAAAATACCTAGTACAGCACCTAGTCTCTAGAAGCCACATAATCGATAGTATCTATTACTATCATTGTTGTTCAAATCCTTCACTCCATTCCTCTTGTACAAGCTCCCGGAAGCAGCATAAATACAGGCGCGTGTGCACATGTCTTCAAAAAAGATTCAATGAAATTCTACACAAAGCCACACCATTAGTTTCAGCCTAACATGATCTTTAATGGGCTTCTGTTGCACCCCCTCTGAGGAGCTTATTAGCGATCCTGCCCCATCAGTTGCCATGGGCATCACAGTAAGAAAGATTATGTTTCATCCTTGCTTCTGCTTCAGCTGCTCCTTTGCTCTTTTACATCCTGCATAAAAAGGAAATTTTCTCTGCTCTTAAATAATTTCACAATAGGCCTCTCCCTCTCTGTTCTCACAGTGGAGTGAATTGGCCTTATCATCCAGTCAGTTCTGCAGTCCCAGTGCATAGGCTTACTTCACTCATTACAGAGAAACTCTGTACCTGGAGAAAGATAATGGAGATCTAATACATATGCTATGTGCCTTCCCACCAGAGTACTCTTTTTAAGGAAATAATTAGATGAATAAATTAGATTTTAAGCACTCATCTACCTATATACTCCAAAGAGTATGTAATTAGAAGTTTCAGCAGTGGGCCAGGTATCATTACGTCATTGGAGACATTTCTATTAGAAGCCAATAGTGTTGTCCAAATATTAATTTCTTAACCATTTTAAAGTCCATAAAAGTTACAGAGTGTGCATAAGGTGCAGTGCACAACACGATTTAGATAAACATATCAGATAAATAATGCTTTAGTTAGGAAAAATGCATGACATATCCCAATTATTTGAGTAGCATGATACTTAAAAGCCATGGCAAAAGGATGGTGAAAATACTGCAGGAAAGAATCACTTAATCACTTACATTCAAGCAAACACTCTTCTTCCAAAAAGGAACTGACAGGGCTGGCCAGATAGCTCAGAGGATTAAAACGCCTGCTTAGGCAGACCCAAGGCCTGGGGATTCTATCCCTGGGCCTGCCATGCTGACCCCTCCCCCAGGGCGCACTCAGATGGTGATTGAGAGTGAGTGTGGTGGCATTCGCCTGTAATCCCAGCATGTTGGGAGGCTGCAAACAGAAGAATCACTAAGAGTCTGATATACATAGTAAGATCTTGTAGACCTTCCAGCCCCTGTACTAAATACAAAAAAGAAAAAAAAAAAAAACATTGTAACCAACAATCTCCTGATAGTGATGCTATATTTATTAGGTAATGTAAGAGAATGGAAAATTTCTCCCATCTAGGATATAGAAACTAAAAGCACACCAGGTTTTTTTTGTTGTTGTTTGTTTGTTTTGTCATGGTACATTATTTATATGTTCAGGTTGGCAATTGTAGAATACCACAGACTAGGCGACTGACTCTGCAGAAAATGACTTTCTCATTGTTCTGATGGCCAGAGGGTCAAGAATAAATCTCCCACAGGCTTGCTGTCTCTGAGGCCCCTCTTTCTGGCTTGTAGACAGACTTCCTATGCCCTTACGTGGCTTTCCCTTTATATGTTCTGACTCCTAGTGTCTCTTTTTTCTCCTTTATAGGGACACAAATCTTAACGGGTTGTGGCTCCAGTCTCAGAAATTTATAAAAATGAGTAACTTTCATGCAAGACTTTCCTTCCAAATGTCATTTGGAGCATTAATACTTCATCACAGATAACTAGATGGGGCACTATTCAGTCTAGGCCACATGGGCATTCAAAGTAATGAAATGGGTGTCAGTAGTTTGTTAGGTGTTTGTTGTTGTTGTTTCAACTTTTTTATTTTTAATTTGGAATTAGTACAGGGTCTACAGGGTCTCGCCAGAAATTCAACTCCAGCCTCTGTGGTCTACCTAAGCAGGCACTTTAGTCCCCTGTACTATCTGGCTGTTCCTCCTACTGACTTTTTTTGTCTTTTTGAGACAGCGTCTCACTATGCAGTTCAGGCCGGCCTTGAACTCACTTTTGTGGACCATACTGGTCTCAAACTCACATCAATCCTCCTGCCTCAGCCTCCCAAGTGCTGGCATTGCAGGCATACGCCACCACACCTGGCACATTTCTTGACTTTTGAGACAAAGTCTTACTATATGGTTCAAGCAGGCCTCAAATTCAAACTGAAAGTTCAGGCAGTGATCCACCTGCATCAACTTCCAAAGAGGAAGAGATTTCAGGAGTGCACCATCACTCCCAGCAGGCATAAACAGTTTTAATTTTTATTCTTTCAGGAAGTTGGCAAAAGAAAATATCAATGCAAAAGCACATATATAAATAAAACTGAAATATATAGAAAATAAAAATCAACTGCATTTGGAATGAATCTTTTACTTATGGGTAATTAGAAGTTTTTGGTAAGCTGTAGCCTTTTCTTTCACTTTTAAACTTAGATATTCACTCTTTTCTAACCATAATATAGTAGTAATTCTAGAATGATGTTTATCGGCATTAACCTTTAGTATACTGTCCTGTCTTAACATGTTCACAGATTGGTGGGTGGAATATATGAGAATCATATTTATATACTATATAAATATATACTATACTTATAACCTAGTGAGATTCTGGGAAAAGCAAATGAAAGAGCAGAGAATGGACCTTAAGCTTAATCTAGGAAAAGTAAAAATAATTTGGCTTTGTAGGGGAAGCATATGATATGTCAATTCAAATTATCTCTCCTGACTTTTTAAAAAGAGTTTACCATATGGGTTTTAATTTCATTAAATAATGCAGAAGGTCTGTAACATGGTCGTGATGCCCATGATATAGTGGGAGTCAGTAGCTACCCAAAAGAGATAGATGAAACCATGTCAGCCACTGGAAAAGAGAGTGTCTGTGTATTCTCCAGTGGTACACACTGGAAGTGGAAATTTCTCCTAGTACTAGGACTAGCAGAGCTTTAAAATTATTGTTAGTAGATGTGGTGTTCTACTAATTTATTTAAAATAAATAAATAAATATAAAAAATAAATAAATATAAAAATCATGACACATTGCTGTGAATAATAGAAAGTAGAAATTTTTTATGATAAATGTCAGAAAAATCCAGGATTGAGGCTTACATTGGTTTTTCAATTTCAGTTCTACTGATACGTAAGCTTTGGTAATTCCTTTTGTAATAGAAGGTCCTATGTACTCTAAGATTTTTAGCACCACCCTTGGATTTTATACACAAAGTAACAATAACACAGTCCTTGCCCCACATAGCAGTACCTCGAAAGAGTGCCACAGTGTCCTAGGATAGGAGAGGACAGAGTAAAGCCAGTTACCCAAGGATGAAAACTGACTCAGACAGAATAGCACTGTGAATTTCTTAAAATGAGACCCAATTTACATGTGCTTATGGAAGTGGAATTTAAAAATCTCACATGTAACCTCACTTGTGTAGACATAGCCTTACAGTCTGGGCTGAAGGCCAGAATTAGAATTAAGTATCTCCCAATTCCCTCAGACAATCAGGAAACACATATTTCTACCTCCCTTCTTTCTACCCTGACACCATTTCTTTTGGACAATTAAACTACAGTACTTCGGACTCCTTAGAGGAAAGCTGCTGCATAAATGCAAAGTAATAACGGATGTAGCTGAGCAAATAAAATAAAATAAACTATAGTAAAGAGCTAACTATCTAAATTGAGAAGTCCCCACTCATTAATGAATATT